>MU226068.1:1638829-1649890 GCA_018584345.1 Thuja plicata | reverse complement strand
CAATCTAGATATTACATGTTAGGATTAATGGAATGAACTTAGTTTATTTTCATTGAATCTTGCATATCATCTTAGTATTATCCTTGCATTATCATGTTGGATGAATACTTGAGACAAGTTCCTCATACTTGCTCTTGAGTTATTTATTATCTTAGTTGCATTCAATAGATCTAGTGGGATTACAATATTGTGTTGGGAGAGCACACCCACAAACCTCTCTAAGAGAAAATCAACAAGGCTTGGGTGCACTTGTTTGGCTCATCGGAGGTTGTGATGAATCTCTTCTTGTTTTTAGTAGTATGCTTTTAGATATGTATCATGTTGTTATTTGATGTTTATCTCTAACGTTTGCATGTCTGAGCGTGCTCCCAACAGGTTAGGTTTCATTGCATATAATTACTTCTTATGTTCTTCTCTCTACTAGTATTCCTACCTCTCCTTCAACTCATCCATCCACTAGTGTCATTTCTACTTCTCATATTATTAACATCACCCCTGCCTCTTTCCCTCACATATTTATCTCTCACCACCATACTATTATATGCATTATCCTCTCATTTTGTATCCCCTTTATACTCCATGTGCTCTATATCACACACTCCTACCAACACTATATTCACCTCTACCCTTGATGCATTATTGTTGAAGCTATACAAAGTTCAAAAAAGTTGATTTCATGTCTAGTAATCAATATGACATATACACTTTGGCACATCACAAACCTCTTGTTTTTTAGGTTGCAAGTTCTTCTCTATTATCTATTCATTTTTGTGACACCTCACCTTGATTTATAAAATAGTGAAGGTAATCCAAAAACTTATTTATAATCCTTTAATGAGATATGTTTATCTTGAGCTTATGATGATAATACATTAGTATATTTGTTCTACTAGGGAAGAGAATTTTCCACCCTCAAGATTGATAAAATCCCAAGGAGCAAATTGACCCTTGCACCACCTCACTTCTACTAGCACTTTTGTGAGATAGGGTGATCAAGACAAGTTAATAGAATTTAAGACTTAAAAGAAATACAATGTAGAATAAAAGAATTGAATTAACTAGACTATTCCAATAGACAAAAAAATGATTAGTAGAAATGAAAGAGCTAATTGCCAAGACTAACTACTTAGCTCTATGAGCTCACTATTTTAAATGTCATTGTGAGTCTAGGACTGCAACACATATATCAGATGGCAGTGTGGTAGGCATACATCCTGTACAGAAAAAGCACAGAAGACAAGACAAAGAACCAAGACACTAACTAAACAAAACAAAAAATGAACTATACTAAATCGGGAAATACATAACATGATTGATCTATGGAGATGACAAAAATAAGAGTGAACAAAGGGTGAAGAAGATGTGCAATAAAGGAGGTAGCAGAATCCCAAGAGCTCCTCTCCTTTCTCCTTATCCAAAACCTACACACATGAAATAAAGGGGAAAAATGGGGCTATTTGGAGACCTACCTCAGTCAAGTCCCTCTTTTGGTATTCTCACCTTCATAGCAACTGAATAGATAGAAAAAATTAGGAAAGATAATAAATAATACTATGGTAAAGAGAATTTAATATTCTCAACAAAATAAAATAGAGTGATGTGAGATACTCCACTTCAAAGCCATGAAGCCAGAGATCAATGGAGCGAAGGGAGGATGATGAGGGTGAGTAAGCTACGATGCTATGAATGTCAATGTGTTGTATGTAGAAGATTGAGTAAGACCAAATTATGAAGAAGAAGCTAGAAAATTGTCAAGGGGGTGTCCAAGAAGCTTGAAACTATGGTTAAGAAGCTCAAATCATGAAGAAGAGGACCAAATGAGGCTCTAAGATAAATTTTTAAGTCATCCAAGCGATTATTAATCTTGATGGGTGGTGGTAGGAGGCATTAAAATATAGGGGTGGTAGTTGTAAGGTCTCGGTGACTCACTATATTTTTATAAATTTGTGGGATGAGTGTGCATTGTGTAGACATCTCTGTGGTGCACACACATCCTATGTCGATCAAGCCATGTGGTCAAGAATCTAGATGGGAGAAGGAAAAAATGGATGGAGGGACAAGGAGGCTTATGTGGAATAATGTTTTTTGTTAAGGTAGGATTATCACATAATGATAAATTATAGAGGGTGCAATTTTATGACACTACAATTCCCTTGTATTCCTAGAGACTATATTATGCAATGGTTTAATCTTTGAAGCCTTTATATATATATATATATATATATATATATATATATATATATATATATTGCTTTGACCAACTAGCCAAAACTTTTATCAACCATTTTTTATGGAATATGAACCTAAAAACTACCATCTTATATCTATTTAAATTTTCTCAAGGCTCTAATAAACACATCAATACATTTTATTTTAATCACTTTATGCCAAAAAGAACATTATCTTTTAGATGATGAATTTCAAATAATTTTTGTTAAGAGACTATTAACTACCCTCTTGGATAACATCTATTTGAATAACTATACTTCTTTCATGGACCTATATACTCATATAGATCATTTTGAGTTTAATTTACTAAATTCTAATAGATTAAATTATGGACTCTCTCATACCCCTTCCACATCTTCTTATCCTTCAAATTTTTAAAATATAAATACTTTTCCAAAGGGAAATGATAATAAGGATAACAAACCAAATACTATCCACATCACTATTGTGTCTAATACTCTTTATTCAAGCCTCAAACTACTATAAAAAAATATAAAGCAATATGCAACTCTAGATTATGTGCTACACAATTTATTGAATGTTAATTTGATTAATCTTCCTCTCATTTATACATTGGATTCATATATAGGACTTCCTACACAATACAAATAGCATGCCTTTCACAACTATCATAGGGTCAATGGTCATTGCATATATTTGTATGAATCTCAAATATAAGGTCCAAGGCCTCATTTATAATGATGTTATACATGTGGATGGTGTTAATGATGGGGACAATCATTCAATTTCACCAACTAATAATAATTTATAATTTATGCAAACTTGTTTCCTTTGAATTATAAAACTGACATTTTTTTATCAGCATATTGCTAATTATACATGGATCAAGTACAAATATAAATTTGGATATCCTATGTATTTATCATGTCAATTTATTTTTCCACCCTCCTACAAGGCAAATTCTAAAACAACCAACTATTACTTCCTCTCCTTACATATCCCTAAATATTTTACTTTATGATGAGGAGATTCTTCAAAACAACTATTATGGTCCAATTATGTTTGATGTGTCCATCGTAGTTGTCCATGTGAGGATTGTTGGAATTAATGGGAAGTGTGTACTGAGACGGGAGGGGTGAATCAGTACCTCTAAAAATTGTGTATCCTTTAATCAATTAACCTGTGTGTAATCAATTGTATATCCATTCATCTGATCTATAATTTCTTGATGTGAGTTATATCAATTCACAACTTTTAACATACATGTGAACATTCATAGAAACATTCATGAAAGTATTTGACACATAATACAAGATATGATATCACAGAAAACTCCTATTAGGAAGTAAAAACTGCGGTGGGGATGGCGCCCACAAAATCTTCACTATCTGCAGATTGGAAGGGGTCGGTTAAGGCTTATAATTTGATCACTTCTGGTGATCTACCCAGTTAAGGGTATCTGTGGAGACCTGTTAAAGTCTAATCGGTTAAGAGCTTTAGCAACATTGTTGAGTGTGCACTCGGTTAAGAGATTTATAGTTGGGCTCTTAAATCGACCTTCCTTGAAAGGATTTTTACACTTTGCTCCACTTGTTAGAATGATAGAAAATTACAATTTGACCTGATCAATGCAATCTCATATTGTTGATATAGATCCATTTAAGTTTACATGAATAATCTTATCACCTAATGTGATTGAATAATACCTCTAATTCTTGGTAGCCTCTGTTCTTGGTTCTTGCTAACCAAATTCACCTTTTGTTGTTCTAGTTCTTGAAACTTTCAATATGATCCATAGATGTGCTCGTAGGCTTCATTAATCCTCTCTTCTATATTCACACATGTATAATGAACGATTGCATCATCTATTTATAAGATGGATTGACATCATCAAGTTTCACGAAAAATAATGTTAACTCTAAGATCAGGTTTACAACTTTACCTTGATCTCCTAGTCTATGTGTTTTAAATCAGTTAGACTGATTAAAGAACTTACATTCATGTTTCTTGTCCCTAAAGAAATGGTTTTAAAAACAAGTCAAGATTATATAAATAGAATAAGAATTTTTTATCTGATGTGGAAGTCAGATCCACTTTTTGCGGGCTGCAACTGACTCTCAGTTTCTGATGGTCGGTTATTCTTTGAAACTAGTTGACTGTCTTTTGGGTTCCTTTCTTGAACTGTTATGTCAGTTTTCTTTTTAACTGTCTCTCGGTTTGATCTATGTTCTTTATTTTGGTGTATGCTTACCGAAAGTGTTGTTTTCATACTAATGGAAAATTAATGTCATCAATCTCCCCCTTTGACGTTAGTATCAAAAACTGATATGTGCAAAATACTAACAAAATGTTAAGTATGTACAACATATATAATATAATCCTTAGTCATATCATGACTCCCCCTATGTATATGTCGGTATATCTGTACATATCATATCTTTCCCTCTATAAAATAAATATACATATCATTTGCCCATCTGAATACATATCATTTCCCATATGAATACATATCATTTTCCCCCTTTTTTAATATTAAGGGAAAAGGTCTATACCTTATAGCTTATCAAAAATGTGGGAGTGTGAAGACTTCATGTCTTCCATCATTTTCTCCCATTATTCCTTCAAGTTCTCTAGAGCCATGTGCTCGAATGTGATCTTGGAATGCATATTGTAGATTATGTCTGCTACAGACATCTCGGGGGTCGCTATCAGTTGCCTTGCCAAACTGATATGTTGTTGAAGCAGTGTAAGATTTGGTAGAAGTTGAGCTTGAAGCTTCGTGACTTCTTCCCTGAAGTGTGTCTCTATTTCCCACAGTTCCTACCTTAACCTTTTTATTTCAATGATTTTCTCATAATGCAACTTAATTGCATTGTCTCCATCGGTTAAGCTTTTAGCACTATTAGCTAGATCTGTATCTAAATTTTCTATGTTGTCACTATTCTCTTTAGTGAACTTTTCCAGTGTGCTTAGTTGTTGAATCAAGGAAATAGCTTCAGTTATAATTGGATCTAATTCAGTAATGAATTCTGAAATCTTTACCTTGTTGACTGCCACGTCTTGGCTGATGTTTTCAATAAGTTTCTATTGGTACTTCTGCTCTACTTTCTCTTCTATTGCCTTCTCTACCTCAATTTTTTGTGTTGTAATTGCTTCAGTGAGAGTGGCTAGTTGATCAAGAATTGGCTTATTCTGATCAACATCAACATCAGGTACAATTTGGTGCAATATGTCCCTTGTTGTTTCTAGTACCATGGAGTCTCAGTGCTATTTCTTCAGCTTCCCCTATAATGCCTTTCTTTGGCATATTTCACCGTATTCTTTCAATGCTTCATAATCAATTGTAGTTGGGTCACATTTTGGTATCTCAATAAGTTCATCTAAGGTGACTCCCAACTTATTCTTCTTGGATTTCTTCTTCTTCTTTTGTGTTTCACTTGAATGTAAGACCATAGCCATCTTCTCGACTTTGTCCGTTGTTCGTGATGAAGTGATTTGTGGTGCTTCTTTTGGTTCCTTTATTTCAGTTTTAGCTTCTCATTTTCCTGTAGACATCTCCACATTAACCTTCACATTGTCAGTAGCAACTTTGTCGGTTTCCTCAGGAGTGCCATATTTGGGTTTATCTCCTTATTTGGTGTCCTTTTGTACTTCATTTGTCTTTGTTTGTGCATCCTTTTTTTTTGTGTCTGCATCTACTTGCTTTGTATCTCCTCCTGTAACCTTGTTAGTATCGGTTACCTTGTGAGTGTCTCCAATGTCTTTCTAATCATCGATGTTGTCTTTCTTTTTCTCTTCCCTTATATCCTCAAGAGTATCTTTTTCAGGTGACTTGTCTTTTTCTTGTAGAATATTGATTGCTTGTATCAATATTGTCATGTTTCCTGGTATGTTCACCTATGCAGTATCAATTGTTGTGTCATGCTCATCGGTTGTGTCCTTGGTAACATTTACATATTCATCTTTTTTTACTTCTTTTGTTGAATCATCGGTAATTTCAATGATAGTGTTATGCACAATGTTGTCCTTTGTGGTGTCAGGCCATGTTTCATCTGCAACATCCATATTTTTGTTGTCGGTTGTGTCTTGTTCTTCCCTGTCTAACTCAACTAATGTATCATCTTCTGCATCTCTGATTAATATTTGTTCTTGAGTTGCCTTATCAACATCTTTCTGTTGTAGGTCTTTCTCGGGGCTTTCTTCCTCAATAGGTCTATTTAGAATTTTACACCATTTATTGTGGCTTTCTTATTCAAGCTCTATAAGCTTCCCTTCAAGAAATTTGTAGGCTCTCAACTTGGGTGAGAATTCCTTTTTGTGGTTCTCCATCATTTCATCAATTTCTTCTTTCTTGGATTCAGAAGGCATGAGAGTAACAAGTACTCTTTCTCTTATTTCTTTCTCATTCTTCAAAGCAAATTTCCATCTAGAGTATAGTCTGTCCAAGAGTTCCCTTGGTACATTATTGCCTTCAAACTGAATCAGTACATATTTGAACTTGTACATCTTTGCTATGATGACATCTTCAACTTTGTTTCGATCCTCTGGATCTAGTTTCAACCATCTTCTAATCTTAGAATTTGTGATAGATCCTAAATTTATAATAGATTTACATATGTCATCAATACTTTCTCAATCTTTAACCTTGATATTTTCTGTCTCTGCAGCTTCATCTTTCTCGGTGTCCTCAATGTCTTCTCGGGTTATGATGAGTTTCCTTATTCTTTTGTTTGGCCCTCATTTCGGTGTGGTCACTTTCCTCTTGTATGTTCTGACTTTTCCTTTCTTCAAAGGTGAAGGACTTGAATCCTTATATGTTTGGCTTCTTGTTTTAGAAGTAGATGTGGTCCTTGGCTTCTTGGTTGGTGGAGGAGGTGGTGAATCTGACTTTGTGGCCTCGGAGTCATTCTTTTCTTCAGATTCACTGATAGGTAGTTGTCTTTTGGTTTCTTCCTCCTTTTCAGCTTCTTCATCCTGTTTGGTTTTTTCCTCTGTTGCCAACAGTATCTTCTTAAGGTTCTTGACCATTTTTTCCTTTTTCCTGACAATTTTCTTCACAACCAAGCCAGATTTGATTCTTGATTTGGCCTCCTCATAAGTTCCAAACTTAGGTTGTTTCTTATCTAGTGGTTCATTTAACAAGGCATCAATTACTTTAGATGTTTGATCAATATTTATCTCATATTCTAATGGTTGAAGCCATGTTATCCTCGGTACAACAGGCTTGATATAAATGTGGTTTGTATCAACCATGAAACATATTTCATCTTTAAACTTCTCAATGAGTTGCTCGGGGATCCTTACCCTCTTTTGCATTCAGTCTTTGAATACAGTAAAGTATTCATCCATGACTGTCTCAAAATTATCTCCTAGTGAGGCTATGTGTTCACTGATCTACATCATGACCAATTTTGTGCTATCCCATTTGACATCTCCCACTGATGGGAATTTTTCTTGAAAGTAGAATAAAATGCACATAATTAGTGCTTGCCAAACTTACATGTGTTTGACTTTGCATTCCTTATAGTCTTTAAATTTTCTTCTAACTGGTTCAGTAGAAGTTTGGATAAGTCCAACTGAGTTCTCTTCTTCACAATCTTGTAAGTTGTGTCTACTGCAGTGGATGATATATTGTTCATCTTGCTGGCTTGAAAGAATTTGTAGCCTAGAACACATGCTCTAAATTTCATCTCATCATCGGTAATGGTGGATACCTTTAATCCTCTGCCATCCCATTTGGCTCATGTGATCTTTTCGGTCTCATCCTTGGGTGGGTGCTTCAATGCTTTTACCTTCTCGGTTATAGGGTAACCGATGACTGCATGGATAACATATCGGGTTATCATCTTCGGTTCATCTAGCCATAGTTTGTGATTGTGCATTCGGCTCAATACTAACCGAATCCACTCAATTTTGAAAACCTTCAGGAATAATAGGGAATTAGTGAGCCCTTTCACTTCTATATGTTTATTCTCATCTTTTAATGGTTCATCTTTGTTGCATGGCTTCTTATAAGCTTGTTCTACCTCTGAATCACCTAGTTCTACAATCTTGTAGTGTATGAATGCTCACACATCTTCGACGAGCAAAACGCTAGCTGGTATTCGCGAGAATGCTCCAACATCATCGGGTTGTGAGGCAACCTCTGGTTGAATCTTGTAGTATGGTTCCTCATATACCAAATTCTTGATGAGCTTAAACTCATCCTTCTTGGTGTTCTTTGATTTCACAGTTCTTGAAGTCGTGGCCATTTTTTCAGATTTAGGGCTTTCTATGAAATGCGTGAAATAGAGTTGTCGATTGTTGTAGAACTTACTATATACACCAAGTGTTGTTTCTAATCTAATTTGGAGTGCTGGTGGTTGATTTGATGTCTCTCTATGATCCTATCATTGTTTGCACAAAAAACTCTCTCGTCACTCTACTTTGGTCGTGGTGAACAATGAGTCTGTTCTGTCACCTTTTATAGGCATTTTCCCTAAAAAGCAAGTCATTAATTCTTACCAACTCCTCGGTGTGTGAAGATAGATTTTTTTAGTTAAGACATTAACTTCTTTCTTCGATGATAACATGACATTTCAGGGCGATTGTTTAACTCTTCACTTTTACTGACGGGTTTCGGTGTTGCAAACAACTTGTTCACTTTTCTTGGTTACCGGCGAGGCTCAGTTTACACTAGCAACTTTTCTTTCTTATGTTAACTGACGCTTCTCGGTAAGTGTAGGTAGTCTCATCTTTGAGTGTATACTGACAGATTTTGGTATGTATGCCCGACAACATAGTTATCACAGATTTTAATAAGTAATACCATGATGCACTTTTACATATGCTAATTTGGCATTTTATCAACATATTATGGAACTAATGTGAAATAATAACTTGGGGTAATGCAGTTCCATACTTAATTGTTATGCTTAGGTGGGGGTGGTGATGTCACCAGATCCATTGGATGGGGTGTCACCATTTGCATTCCTCGGTCCAACTTCATCTTTGTTTGAAGCTTTTCTCCACATTTTGTCTCTTGTTCTCCAGATGTATTCAATGGTATTTCCATTGGGATATGTGTTGGTCTCTATCATTCAGTCTCTATATTCTTTCTTGAGATGACCAACTTTATGACAGTGTAAGCATACCATTCTGAGGTTAGTCCAGCCTCTAGACTTTCTAGTCAACTGTTTCATACAGTTTGCAGCAATGTGACTAAATCTTCCACATGTTGTACAATTTGTCCAAGTGTTGTAATCTCATACATACTGGTTACCAACTCTTTTCGGTTGATAGGGAGTTTCTTGACCTTTAGGCTTCCATGCTTTCCTTTTCTTTTTCCAGCATTCAAGAGTTGTGTGCCCATTCATTTCGCAAGTAGGATAGTATTTGTCCATGTAGGTTTCCTTCTTTGATTGTTTCATCTCAAACTTACATTCATATGTTTTATGTCCTTTCTTGTTACATTTATAACAAAATCCTATGAATGAAGATATAGATTGAGGAATACCTTTCATTTTGCGTCTACATACATTTGATGTGTGGCCTTTCTTTCCATAATGATTGCATGTAATCTTTCTTGGTCTTGGATTTGTGTAGACATTCTTTGGATCAGTTCAATTGGATGATTCTCCATTCTCGGTAAAACCTAGACCGGTGTTGTTGTTGACTCTTTGTTTTCCTTCAAGAAAATCATCCATTCTTTTATTGCTTTCTTCAGCTTTCTTGATAATTTCATTATGCTACTGCTGAATTCTTATTTCATGTTTCAAATTTTCATGCTCATCCCTTAGCTCACCGATAGCTTCTATTCTTTCAATGAGCTCAACATTTATTATGTTTTCCTCTTGAATCATAAGAATAATTTGATTTGTAATCTCATGGTGATGCTCTGTAAGTCTTTGTATTTCAGACTCTTTCTCTTGTATATTTTATGTAATCTTTCTTCTATCATCAATAACTAGTGTTCTTTCTTGCTTAGCTTGTCTAGAATTGTTCATGACATCAATCATTCTTACCATTTGTGTCTCTTGACCTATTTGCAGAGATTTAACTTGTCCAGCCAGATGTTGATTGATTTCAATTAGGCTAGTGATGCTTTCTTCTGATGTATCTGATGCTTTGCTTGTAGTTGATCCTGAAGACTCAAAGAAATCTGGTATCTCTTCCATATGATAATTTTTCTCATTACAGCCAGATTTCCTAATCTTTCTTTCATCTAACAACTGTCTCATATTGATTCTAGCTTCTTTATATTTCTCATAGAACATCTAAATTTCTAGCTTCTTATTTTCAATATTCTTGTCGATTTTGTACTTCTCCATTATATGATCTTTTCTCTTAAGCCTTTAAGCTTTTCCAAAGAAGAGACTTAGCTCTGATACCAATTGTTGGAATTAATGGGAAGTGTGTACTGAGAGGGGAGGGGTGAATTAGTACCTCTAAAACTTTTGTATCCTGTAATCAATTAACCTTTGTGTA
This sequence comes from Thuja plicata, assembly GCA_018584345.1. Taxonomy (NCBI): domain Eukaryota; kingdom Viridiplantae; phylum Streptophyta; class Pinopsida; order Cupressales; family Cupressaceae; genus Thuja; species Thuja plicata. The sequence continues at coordinate 1,639,234 of MU226068.1, read as the reverse complement.
ATCAATTGTATATCCATTCATATAATCTATACTTTCTTGATGTGAGTTATATCAATTCATAACTTTTAACATACATGTGAACATTCATAGAAACATTCATGAAAGTAATTGACACAGAACACAAGATATGATATCGTAGAAAACTCCAGTTAGGAAGTAAAAACTACGATGGGGATGACACCCACAAAATATTCACTATCTGTAGATTGGAAGGGGCCGGTTAAGGCTTACAATTTGATCACGTCTGATGATCTACCCGGTTAAGAGTATCTATGGATACCTGTTAAAGTCTACTCGGTTAAGAGCTTTAGCAACACTGTTGAGTGTGCACTCGGTTAAGAGATTTATAGTTGGACTGTTAAATCCACCTTCCTTGAAAGGATTTTTACACTTTGCTCCACTTGT
>MU226068.1:1615138-1626719 GCA_018584345.1 Thuja plicata | reverse complement strand
ATTGCTGATTACAGATCCATTACAATTCACATGTATATATGTATCACCTATTGTGATTGATTAATACCTTTGTTGCTCGGTAGCCTCTGTTCTTGGTTCTTGATAACCAATTTCATCTTTTGTTGTTGTGGTTCTTGAAACTTTCAGTCTAATCCATAGATGTGCTCATTGGCTACATTCATCCTCTCATCTATTATATTGAATGATTACAACATCTATTTATAAGATTTATTGACCTAATTAAGTTTCACATATATCAAAAATAACTCTATGATCACAGGTTTACAACTTTACCTTGATCTCCTAGTCTGCATATTTTCAATCAGTTAGACTGATTAAAACAATTATAATAATGTTGCTTGTCCCTTAAGTAATAGTTTTAAAACAAAACAAAACTCTAAAAATAGAATATGAGTGTTTTATCTGACGTGGAAGTCAGATCCACTTTTTCTGGGATGTAACTAACTTTTGGTGTCTGATGCTCGGTTTTCTCTGAAATCAATTTGACTATCTTTCAGGTTGCACTCTCTATCGGGTTGGTCTTTGTCTGTTCTCTTGGTTTGCACTGTATCTACTCATTGGGTTCCTCTTTCAGTTTCCTCCTATCGGGTTCCACTTTATCATCTGTGGTTTGCACTTTTGGTTAACACTGCAAAACTGTGTCGTCGGTTTCCTTCTTGCTTAGCATTTTCAGTTTGAACTGAAAACCTGACTTTCAGTTTAGTGTAACCGATAGTTTATATAACTTGTTTTCTCATTGCATACTAATGGAAAAACTTTATGTTTATCACATGCAACACTCTTACCTTCTCCTCCAAACCTTTGATCTAGAAAGAAACACCAAGACCATGCGCCAAAAAAATGTGAAACATGCCAAAAAATTATAATAAGAGCCAAATGTTATTTTCGATTTGCTAACCCCAAGTTCCTCTCAAACATAGCCTTTAGCTATGCAGCCTTCAAATATCAAGGGGTTAGGGAAAGAGGTGGATTTTAGGCCTAGTGATATTAAACATAGGATTTTAATTGAAAATCACACTATCCAAACATCTCTTTCACCCCCAACCTAAGGAAGGATCCCCACAACATAATTTTAGTGAACTTTCTTCCTTTTTTGAGTAATGGTCCATGAAAATAAGTCACTCTTATCACTAGGACATGAGGGTGAAGTAAGATAATGCTCATTCCCCACCATGAAAGTATTAATCAAAGAAACCACACAAGTAGAATGGGTTTGAGGAAGACAATCCAAAGTAAGGGTTTATCATTAATAATATTATAAAAAATTTATTGATTACATAGATCAATTAATTATTTAAAATTATAATAGAAAAATTAGTATATTATGTTAAGTTGTATTTATTTTTATGGGAATATTTTAATATAATAATCCACTGATAAGTAGAATATTTACATGTTTGACTTGATTCACAACTTCATACCTTATCTACTCTTTTCATCTTTATTACACCCCTACTTACATTCCCCACTTCAAAATCAACACTTTTGTAAAAATTATTTTTAGGAATGTAAGATTGACCAACATTAATCTTGAGGAGCACATAAATGACCTCCAAAATTTATGCTATCAAGTCTAAAATCTAAATTTCTTGTCCTCTTTCACATTTTGTTATTATAAATGACCTAATGCACATTTTGCACATGTTATTATGTCATATTGTTTAAAGACATTCATTATGCACTTAATTTAAGAAGAGGAATTTGTTAGTGTCCACCAATTCTAAAGGGAAATTTAAAAGAATCAACACATAATAATCATATATAGATCATTTACTTATTTATTTCACCAATGAATTTGACCTAGAAAAACTTGTTCACTTATCAAGTTGGCAAGCTCCTCAACACTATCTCTAAACACTTCCTTATCAAATTTAGATATCTAGAAGACACAAGTAAATAGATTATATAACTCATTTTCTAGAAAACCATCCATTCACATCCTAAACTAGTGTCACATGTAAGATTAATTTCATGATAGTTAGGATCAATCATGCACAACACAACTCTAATTTGCAGATTTTTTCGCTAGTCCAAAAGTGGAACTATATTCATTGAAATGGGGCGATTTTTTATAATAGTAAATTATTTCAAAATAACATTAATAAATTTATCTATCATTGATTTCAGAGTTGAATACACTTATCATGATCTTTAATTACCTTTCAATTTTAATACCCATCCCAACTTTAAATATTTAGGTTAATTATATGCTTATTGATTTTACGTATTATTATTTGAATATTTACTTTCTACATTGGTTGAGAATGTCCATATACATTAAAATACATGCTCATATTAGATTTGTGTGCATGTCACAGTGAAGGGATAATGTAATGGTAATTAGCAATATTTAAAATAATTCTCATTTAGTTTTTTGCCCATGTTGATGGTAATATCTTGATGCAAGGACACATGTACAAGTGCCATACTCTCATGTTCTAAATTTCCTCACAATCCCAAACCTATTTATCTCTATTTTAGTCTCATTTAAACTAATTTTGAGATATCCCTTCCTTGCCTTAAAATTAACATCCTATCTTTTATTTATTTTTCATTTTATCTGGAATTGAAGTAGGTCATTCTTAAGGAGTAAGATAAAAACCCTCAAAATTCAAGTTGAAAAATTCAAATTTTAATTTTTTTACCACTAGTAATTATAAGCAAATCTAGCACACATTTCATGTGACATGTTATGTCATTGTGTTAGAAGATGTTTGTTGTTCAAATTAATTTAAGAAATGAGATTTTGTAGAGTACACTTCTATTCTAAAAATAATAAATGAATTCAATTTGCAACATTGTATAAGTGATATGAGTGATTGTGAATGTTATTTTTAATCATTCTCATTGTCATTAATTCAATTCATCAAGATATTTAACCAAGGAAAACTATTCAACTATTAATTCAAAAAGATCCCCAATAGTGTTGATTGGTGCCACTTTGACACACTCAAACATCTAAAATGTGAAGGTGAATAAATTCTTAAATGTATTTTCTGTCAAATCATTCATGCATGTCCTAGCTTAGTTATTCAATAGTTAAGATCAATTGCCTAGGTATGAAATTAATACATAAAATTTTGTATTCTAATTAATACTTTGATATTACTATTAGATTGAGATAATTAAATTTTTAATAACTTAATGAATCATTCAAAAATAATATAAACATAAGTTATCGTTCATTATTCTTGCAACTAAATACACATATCCTCATGTTTAATTATCATATTTTTTTATCAGATAATAAGAGATTTTGAAAGGGCCCTAATCTCTTATACAAAGAGAAAGATGAAGCATTAAGCCCAACAAAATAACAACCAAGTGAAATTGAACAATAACAGTACAACATAATAACTACAAAACAATAAGACGCAAACCTCACAAAGAAAACAAGATCCAACCTGAAATTAGGGTGGCTCAAAATATTGGTTCAAAGCTCTTTAATTTAGCACAGTGGAATGATCCTTCTCCCAAAAACATATTTTCTTGAGACAAGGAGGAGACATACAATCATTAGCATGTTCTTTGTTAGGCCCTAAAGTATTATCTATTCATGAATCCAAAAGGGAGCTTCCTTTGTTAGGATTAATTTTTTGAGCCTCCTAAAGAATAGATGGAGTCTCATGGACTTATTTTTGTCATTTTTGGTAGAATCTATATTTTGACCCTCCTAAAAAATAGGGAAAGTCTCATCCTTATTTGTATTCTTATTTTTCCAAATAAAGCACTGTTTCTTTTTTAATAATTATATCCATGACCCACTTGCTTACAAACATGACAAATAAATGAGGAGTCCTCATACTCAAAGTGCTGCATGCACTTCCCAAATTTAGATGATAGAGTGATCTAGCTAGGGAGAGCTTGGTTTTTCTCTATAAGAACACAAAATCTTGCAAATGATAAATAATTTTTAAACTTATTTATCTTGTCCATAGCACTAAACTTGCCAAAAGAATTAGCAATCATCTTGAAAATATTTTCATTCCAAAACTCTAATGGTAAACTAAGAAATCTAATCCAGACAAGATATAATGATTTTCCATCCATGGGTTGAAACCAAGAGACCAATTTTGTAGACTAAGATCATTTGAGCCTAAAAACCAAGGGCATTCAAACAAAATCCTAGAATAGTCCTCAAGCAAGAAAAGGAAAAAATATTCAACATAGCATAAACCTTTACCTCTCTATGAATTTTCCAAACAAGATGGATCCACCTTCTAATAGTATCAATATTGGGATGAAACCCGCATAAAATCCCAACAAGAAAAATCATGAGCCAATTGATCGAATCAACAAGAAGGGATTCGGGAACATCAAAGTAAACATGAGCACCTTTCATATTCATACAATCATTGCTGCCCATAAAATAATCAACTGCAACCTCATCATGTGAAAGGCTATCGGGGATGAGGGTGGAGCATCAATCATGGGCTCAAGATCAATAACCAAAGCAACAAATTTGGAAAAAAAAATGTTTGGAACCACCTTCAAACTTTCAAAAGGAATGCCCCTCTCAGAAGATTTAACAAAACCAATACCCATTGGAACAACCTTCGAGGCCAAATCTTTGAAACATGTCTTCTCAAAGATCTTTTCAACACCTTTTTCCTCCAACTTAAGAGGAGGGAAAATAAACCCTCTTCTCAGACCAAAAATTTGGTCACCATCCTTGGCCTCCAATACCGGCACCTTGACAATCTTTTTTTCTTTAGTACATGAGCCTCCAAAAATATATTCATGAGGAACACGTCCTCATAATCTAGTTCATCTCCATTAAAAGAAGAGAAATAGAGGTCTTCACCATATTCATCCTCCTCAGAGACAATAACCTCCTTTTCAAAAGAATACTACCAAAAGGTTCCCAAATCTTCAGAAACCCCTTCAAAGAAAGTAGAGCTAGCTACCATATTTGAAACAAACAAACCCTTTGAATAAAATCTCACATCATCTCCATCTAGGTTGTCACTCTCAACATCTACCTCACCTAAACCCCCAACACAAAAGATTGCAATAGAAGCTCTACTATTACCCTAAGTATAACTCCACTTTGAATCTTAACCCACAACCCCTATCTCTGGAGCTACTGGCCAAGAGGACAAGAAGGGACAGAGAAAACCCAAAACCTTGAAATAAAGCAATGAATCACCTATAAAACCCTCTACCAGCACACAACAAACAATCCCTCTGCAAACTAGAATTGATGCCTAGAAAGAACCAACAAACAACCCTCATTGTAGAAAAATCCCTCCAACACACAACACACTTCCTCTGAAATAATCACACAAAGCCTCTAAAAAGCCCACACATAGATCTCTACAACATGACACTCCCCTAGTCAGAACAAACCCCTCATATAATGCACAGATAAAGCCCCATGTAATCTCCCCTTCAACAGACCACAAGAGGGTAAAAAATCTAGACAACAGGCACCATCCAAAGAAATGGGTTCAGTGGTGGATGAGAGTTTGAAGACAACACTTTGGTCCAGAGGCAGACGAACTAGGGGGAATATTGAAAATATTAGGGTTTAGGTAGATATGAGCAATAAATAATATTAAGACAATGCATAAATAAGAAAGACAAAAATACAATAGCATATATATTTAATGTGGTTCACCCAATATGGGCTACATCCACCAAATAAACAACCGTCCATTTATTTTATTATCCAACGATGATAAAATTACAATATGATGATTTTATATTACACAACCACTTATTTATCAAGCCTTTTGAGGTGGTTTACAAGGTTGGCTAACATAATTAACCTAACCCTATAAATTTTTTTGCAAGGATACATTACGAGTGTATAATAGTTGCTTGATCAGTTGCCACATACCAACAATCTCCCACTTGGATACTGGTCAAGCTCCACACCAAAATAATTGTACAATATTTGTAAATAAGTTGCCACATGCCAACAAAAACACAACACAAAGAGGTAGGGAAAAAAATAATAGAAAGTTATTAGAAAATACCATAAGAGAAATAGCCTCACCCAAGTAGCAACACAAACCAAGGCCCACTCAACTACCTGAAAATGCTCTGTAACAGTCTAGATGCGGCTAGGGTTTCCCCTAGCTTGTAGAGGGAGAGCTCAGATGCACCATTAGTAAATTTTTATCACATTTATTTTAATTATTTTATTTATCTCAACATTTTTTTTATAATTGAGCACTTGTGTAATGTCAAACATGTTCTTATAACTAATAGACTATCTCAAGTTTTGGAGTGAAAACTTCACGAATTCTCTTATTTTGATGTACAACATTCCACCAATGTTCTTGACTATACTCTACATCTAGAGAAATCAAATACGCATGTTTGGATAGGTGATATCCCTCTCCATACATCAACAAGGCTCTTCACCATCCGACCAACACCTCCTATCACTTCTTATTTACTTTTGTATTATCCACTTCACCTCATCTTGTGTCTTTTCTTCCACTTTCCCTTTCAAAATATCTCTTCCTTTTCCATCTTCTAATTGTATTTCCTTATGGGAATATAAATGGTTCAACCACATAAGAGACCATATTATATAAATGTATGATAAAAAAATATTTTTAATCTTAATCATTTCACTACATTTGACTTTTCCTTTTTTGACCATCTTTAATTTGAAAGCATGTAGATTAAGATGTTGCACATTGTGACCTTTAGCCCTCACATTCTACTAATAATTGATAAAATAACATATGTGTAATTATGAGATGACTATTACCATCCTTAATATGGCATCCCATATATCTTGTGGTAACCAAATCTCTTGTGATTCTTGTCCTTTATCAAGCAATCTAAAAAAAATTTATTGTTTACTATTTTTAACTAGATTTTATTTATGTGAAAGAATGATAAATCTAAAGACCATGGATGAATCTCTCCACAAATCTAGGGAGAAGAAAAATTATCCCTTGGTCCCTCAAAAAATTATAGATACAAACATTATGCTTGACTAACCACAACTAATCTAGGGTGCAAAGCAATAGATCTAAACATATCTAAGAATCAATAATATAAATATCATATATCAAATTTATGCTTGATTATACTATTACATTTACAACATTTTATATAAAGATAATTATAATTTTTTTTGCCATTTCATCACTTTAAATTACTGCATGATAATTAAAAATATGTTATTTTAAGATTTTAAAACAAACACATAAAAAATGACTTTATACTATATTTCTTTCTATCCTTTACTTACACATCTTTCATAAATAATAATATTATGAACTTTAATCATTCGCAACATATTCATTACCAAGGTTCTTGTTCACAAACTTAAAACTAACAAAACAAAACTATCTTAATTTTCTATAATGAGATTTTTAAGACTTCGCCATGAAACCTTGTAATTCCTTAATAATAATTACTATTAATTTTTAATTTAAACAATGTTAAAACTATAATTAAACCTAGCATACCTATATTTTATAAATCAAAGTCATGTAGAAGACGTAGTGAGATATCAAATTTAAAGCATTCATTAAAAAAAGAAGTGTGCACTCAAAGGAAAGTTGCTATTTCTAATTGAATAAGGAAGAAAGCAACAATGTACAATGAAAGAAAAGTTGCTATTTCTAATTGGACAAGGAAGAAAGAAACAAATTTTTTTGTGACAGGAAAGTTGCCATTTTTAATTGGGTAAGGAAGATAACAATAGTTTGTACAGTGAAAGGAAAGTTGACATTTTTAATTGGATAAGGAAGAAAACAATGGTCTTATCCTTTTATTTTTTAAGACACAGCCATTGTATTGATGCAAAAAGAAATATTAACATATATTTTTCTTAAAATGAAAAAGATTAATACATGTAGGTTATTACTAATTATATATTTTTATGTATAAAAAAATATTACACATAATTTTTAACATCATTAGTTATGTAGGATGTTTTGGATTTATAAGAGTATATTTTATGTTGATGAGTAGACGTTTTCAACATTGTGTAAAATTAATATTTCATAAGTAGTGGTTCACATAAACTTATTGCCATCAAATGAAAGGTCCACATAATACTCATTGCATCTAGATGACGTGTAAAAGATATATACTTTATGTTTTAAAATTGAACATATAAAGAAATATTAATTTAACACCACGAGACATACTGAAATGATCAAATAATAAGAGTTTTCTCACAAATCCAATTTGCTAAAAGATATCATATTTTCATAATCCATAATATCAAACATAAATTAGTTTATGGATTTTGATTGTGTCAAATTTATTTTGTATCAATGTTTCAAATTACCTTCTTACCTCTCTATCATCCTAATAGTAGATCATAGAGTGTGATCTAAAATATTGATGTAAAATAAATTTAAACTCAATTTGAGTTTAGTTTAAATTTTTGTATATTTATAAAGTATGATGTAGATTTTAAAATTGAGTGTATATAGATTAGTGTTTTGAACATAGAATAAAAAACTTAATGAAATGATAAAAATTAAAAATATTTTGCAATAAATTTGACATCAATATAATTCGACTTTTCTTTTTATGTTTACTAAGTATGCTTTATGTTTTGAAATTAACCTTGATCATACAAAAAAAATAAAATTTCTTGATAGATTGAAAGACTTACCAAAATGATAGAATTATTAAGTGTTATGATATAGAATGCAATTTTTTGTATATTTATGGTGCAGGAGCACCATAGTTAACCTAAGTGTTCATTTGGCACTTATGGTTTCCTTCAAGGTCCTAGTGACCTTTAGATCATGTTAGTATCCTAGGTTTCACATTGGACTTCTTTTGTAAGACCTAGTTCCAACATTGGCACTTTATAAGCCCTTGGTCGACTATTGGTCAATGAACGTCCAAAACCTAAATTATAGGTTATTTTCAAGTTTTTCATGTTTTGATCCATTAGGAATGACAAAATAAAGGTTTGGACCAAGTTTGGTCACCTAGTATGCAAAATTGCAAAATATTACAAAATTGCTCAAAAAGTTGTCAAGCAACTTTTGAGCAACATTGACAACTTTTGTCAAAACTTGTAAAAATCATTCCCAAATGGCTAGTTAGTTTAAAAATGTGATGTAACCATTGAGAATTCCTACATAATCCCTTATAGGCAGGTGGTAGGAGAGCTTATGTAATTTTGGCATTAAGAATCAATAAAGATCCACCATTTCTCTGCAAATTCGAGAACAGTTAGTTGGTACAGACAGGTACGGAAGAAATTGAATGAAAATATGAAAAAACAAGATGGCTCTATGATTTATCTTCTTTTTTCACTTGGTTTCATGTATTGATCTTCTATACATTGCAAGTTATTGAATTTTCAATCTCACTGCCTGGTTTATAGCCCCTAAATCAGGGTTTCACTAGCAATTGTGTTTTCTCTTCGATTACACCATGGGAATTTAATGCACCTTGGTTGAATTCAATATTTGTCTATGTAATTTTAAAATATGCAGGCTTGGTTTGATAACTTGCAGGGAGATGGGTTTTCCATGATGCCCTAGGTGTACATAACCATGTGTGCACCAACCAATGAACTAGGATAGTTCACATAACTTTTGTTTGGGGATTCATCAAGTCCTCAAAATTGGTGTATAAGACCCTCATACATGCCCTCACATGATCCAAGTGTTTGTTTGGGAATTGGATGCAAGGAAATATCACTTTTAGTGCAAATGCAGACTTAATTAGACCTAATTGCAGTAGCAATTTTGTGTGTCAACCTGTCTTCCTTTCATTTTCATTTTTTGGTGCTTAAGTATAATACCTTAGGCCATAAAGGGTATCTGAATCCCTAATTTGTTCAAGGGGTTATGTGGAAATATTTTGTGTAAGATCAAAAATCCTTTGAGAAAAGGCTTCAAGCCAATAGGAGGGTTTCCAAAGCAACTATGTTCAAAAGGTTTCATATGTTGAATAGGACCATGGAACACTTGTCTTAGGGACCTAAATAGGCCACATCCATGAGTTTAGGTCACCCCTAGTCCTTGGAGTCATTTTATGGGGTATTGTTGATAATTTGGGATAAGTGCTTAAGAGCCAACCCTTGGTAGTTGGTGTTCTAGGCTTGGTGGGACCTAGTGAGTAGGTTTCCCTAAGGGGAATGGGTTGTGATAACCTAGAACCAAGTCATTCTGCACTTGTGATAAGTGTAGGGAACTTTTGCCTCTTAAAGTTGGGGAATTGAAGGGTACATTTCCCCATTGAGTCCTTTTGAGACTTCTTGCTGACCACTCTACATCAAGTGGTATAAGATCTATGTTTTCTCCTGAGGATGAAGAGATCCCTTCAAGGGTAACAAACATAGAACTTGCAAGGATAGTGAGGGAATAGAGGGCAGCGAATGCAGCCTTGACTCGGAGGCTTCAAGAACTCGAGAATAAAGTAGAGAGTGGAAAAGAAGACATGTCTAATGGTGAAGAAGGGAGTGAAGAGGAAGATGACAGCCCTGATCAGGATGTGAACATTCCTGCAAACTAGAGACCCCTTGAAATCTATGGGGAGAAGAACCATGGAGGAGAAGTTAGATTTACCAACTTTCAATGGAAAGATGAATGTAGATTTGGCCTTGGACTGGATTGAGGCCTTGACAAGCTTCTTTTAATATGAGGACATCCCTGAGAGGCAAAGAGTAAATATGGCAAGATCCAAGTTGAAGGGAGCAACCCTAACTTGGTGGAACTTCATCCAAATAGAGAGGGTGAAGAATGGGAGAAGTGTGATTACTTCATGGAACAAGATGATAGCATTGATCAAAGAGACATATGTGCCTAAAGATTATGGGGTGCAACTCCATAGAAGGAAGCAAAACTTAAAGCAAAAAGACATGGATGTAGGCTCATACACCGAGGAGTTCTTAAAACTATGCTTGAAGACTAATGCAACAGAGGATGAGGAAGAAAAGCTATAAAGGTACATGAATGGCCTTAAGGTATCCATTCAAGAAGAACTTATCCTACACTGCCCCACATCAGTAAACAAATGTTATCAAATGACACTCAAGGTAGAGGAGAAGTGGAAAAGAAAACAAGATTTTGGCAAGGGAAAGAACAATGATGGTGGAAAGAATTTTAGAGCAAGAGGTACCTCTTGGAATAGAGGAAAATATAGTGGTAGCAGCAACATCAAGACCCTTGACCAAAGCCAAGGAGACAGGGAACAAGGTGATTCAAATTTCAGAGGAAAATATAGAGGAAGAATTCCTTTGAATAGAGGGAGAACACATACAGGAAGAGGTAATGGACCTCTAAGGTGTTACTACTACAATCAACTAGGATACCATGTAGGGAGATGCCTTGAGAAAAGAAATAACAACAATCAAGGGGAAAGAAGAACACAACTTATTCAAGAAGACAAACAAGTCGATAATGCCAATCCAAGGGATCTAGAACTAGAGGAAGGAGAATGTTTGATGATGAGTCAAGTTTTCCTACAAGTACCACAACACCAAGAACTGTTAGAGTAATTTAGTAATTACTCTTTTGTGCTTAAGTTATACTTAGGCAACTTTCTATTTTCTGAGAGTTTCCTTTTTAGGGCTTCGGTATCCTTTATAAGGAATCACCGCTTAGTTTGTTTT
>MU226068.1:1567781-1612850 GCA_018584345.1 Thuja plicata | reverse complement strand
TTCTATCTTCTGTCTTTTGCTTCTGTTTATGTAATAGCTATGCATGCAGGTGTTCTTGGGTAGATTGCAGTTTAGCAATCTGTCTTTTGCTTCTTTTTATGTAATAGCTATGCATGCAGGTGTTCTTGGGTAGATTGCAGTTTAGCAATCCTAACAAGAACCACCTCAAAGGAAGAACCTCTTCAGGACAAAGATCAAATGTCATGGAAAGGTATGTAATCTACTGATAGATTCTCGTTCAACTGAAAATTTAGTATCTTTTGAAATGGTTCAAAAACTAAATCTTCCTAATAAGCCACACCCCTTTCCCTACCATGTCTCTTGGCTAACCAAAGGTCAACTGATGCAGAGTGGGCAGTAGGAAGCCTCCAAAGGCTCAATAGGGCAATATACCCCTTCAATTCCCAATTCAAAAGGAAAAGTGCTTCACACTTATCACAAGTGTAGAAAGGACTTGGTCTAAGGTTATCACAACCCGATACCCCAAGGGAAACCTATTCACTAGGTCTCACCAAGCCTCAAACACCAACTACCTAGGTTGGCTACCAAGCACTCTAACCCAAATTATTAAAAATACCCCATAAAGTGACTCTCAAGACTAGGGGTGACCTACACTCAAAGATATGGTCTATTTAGGTCCCTAAAAACTTACTCCAATGGTTCTATTCATACTTTGCAACTTTTGAGACATGGTTGCTTCACAAACCCAACACTAGGCTTGTAGCCTTTTCCTGAGGGATATTTGCTTTTAAACAAGAATTTTCCACATAACCCATAGAATGGATTAGGGATTCAGACACCCTTTATGGCCTAAGATCTTAGACTTAAGCACCAAAACATTAAGGTGAAGGAAAGACAGGAAGACACATCAAAATGCTTCTACAATTAGGGCTAATTAGGCCTGTACTTACACTACAAGTACATCTTGAATGCATACAATTCCAAAAATAATGATTGGATCATGTGAGGGAATTTACAAGGGCCTCCTACACCAATTTAGAGCCTTTGATGAATCCCCAAATAGGAGTTATGATGACTGTCCCAATTCAGTGAATGGTGCATACATAGCAATATACGCCTAGGGCATCATGGAAAGCCCATCTCCTTGCACTTTGGCGAACCTATCCTGAAAAATATTGAACAAAATAACGAAAACATACTTTCCACCAAGGGTCATTGAATTCCCATGGTGGAAATGAGAAATACACTCAATACTTTGTGAAACCCTGATTTAGGGCCTAAAATCCAGGGCAGAAAGAATGTAAATTAGATAAATTTTGATGGGAAGGGTATTAGACCATGAAACCAAATTTAGAAGGAGGATAACACATGGGGACACCTTATTCAGTTGGCCTTTCCCTCAGATGGAACCATACCCGACTGTACAAACATATTGTTTCTCAAGAATGCAGGAAAATGGTAGTTTCTTTATTGATTTTGCCAAAAAATTACATCAAGTTAGGCCTACCACCCGCCTATGAGGTATTTTTAGGAAATCCCAATGGTTACATAAAAAATTTGAACCAACTATCCGTTTCGGAGTTGTTTTACAAACTTTGACAAAAAGTTGTCATGTTTGCTTGACAACTTTTGAGCAATTTGAGCATATTTTGCAATTTTGCAAATTTGGTGACCAAACTTGGCCCCAACCTTATTTTTGTGATCCCTAGTGGATATAGACATGAAAAATATAAAAACAACCTATAAATTGGGTTTTGGACAATCATTGACCAATAGTTGACCAAGGGCTCATAGGATGCCAATCTTGGAACTATGGTCTTACAAAGGAGTCCAATGATTAACCCATGGTTCTAACATGACTAGAGGACACTTAGGACCTTGATGGAAAAAGGAAAACTTAGTTAATTTAGGGTTCTCCTGCACCATCAACAAAATTTAGTAACTGAACAAGCATGGGTAGAATTTTCTATTGCAGACTTCAAAGATAAAGTACTTTGTGATGTTGTCGAAACGGATGCTTCCCACATCTTTCTAGGAAGGCCTTGGAAATATGATGTGGATGCCACACATCATTTTAGGAAGAACACCTAATCCATCACTAAGAATGGAGAAAATTTTACCATGAAGCCCCTACCTGATCCTAAAATAGAGAAAGAACCTATTGTTATTACCTTAGGAGAAAAGGAAATGTTACAAGTGTTAAAAGAACCTGAGACTGAAGCCTTTGTGCTAATATCTAAGCCCAAGGATAGCATGAGAGATGATGATAAGGAACCCATATGAAATGAAGTCAAAGAACTGCTAAATAAATATAGTGATGTCACTGCTAGTGACCTACCCATAAGCCTCCCTCCCTTAAGAGATATCCGTCATCAAATAGACCTAATACCTGGTTCTTCCTTGCCTAATAATGCCCCATATAAGATGAAACCTACTCAACATGTAGAGATTACCAAACAAGTAAATGAACTATTAGAGAAAGGCTTAATTCAGAAAAGTCTTAGTCCATGTGCAGTCCCATCTGTTCTTGCCCCTAAAAAGGATGGCAAATGGAGATTATGTACAGATAGCAGAGCCATCAACAAGATAAATTTAAGATACAGGTTCCCTAGATCCCAAGAATGGAGGATGTGCTTGATCAGTTGGGAAATACATGTTACTTCACAAAAAAAATGATTTAAAGTTAGGATACCACCAAATAAGGATAAATCTAGGAGATGAATGGAAAACAACTTTTAAAACAACTAAAGGCCTTTTTGAGTGGTTGGTGATGTCATTTGGGCTGAGTAATGCCCCAAGCACATTCATGAGACTCATGAATGAAATCTTTATTGACTTTATTGGAAAATTTGTAGTCATATATCTTGATGACATTCTAATATTCAGTCATTAACAGGGAAGAACATCTTGATCACATTGAACGGGTTTTAAGGAGACTTCATCAACACAAGTTAGTGATTAACTTGGAAAAGTGCATATTCACGAAGAAGAAACTTGTGTTCATAGGGTTTTTAATCTCACAAGGCACTCTCAAAATGGACCCTGAGAAGGTTCAAGCAATTTTCAACTGGCTTCCACCAAAGAACCAAGGTGATGTTAGAAGTTTTCATGGTCTTGCCACTTTTTATAGGAAATTCATAAAAAAATTTAGTCATGTTTGTGCACCTATGTTGGACACTATTAAAGGTGGTAAGAAGATTAAGTTTGTATGGACTAAAGAGGCTAATGATGATTTCCAATACCTCAAGAATATGGTATCTCAATATCCAATCTTAACCCTTCCTGATTTCAACAAACTGTTTGTTGTGGAGATAGATGCAAGCAATTTGGCAATAGGTGTTGTCCTAAGCCAAGAAGGTAAAGTTGTGGCATTCTTTTATGAAAAAATAAATGATGCAAAGAAGAAATACTCTACTTATGATTTATAGTTATATGCCATGGTACAAGAACTTAAAAAATGGAGACATTATTTTCTCCCAAAAGAGTTTATAGTTTTTACTGATAACCATGCATTGAGTTTCTTCAACACTCAAGACAAGCTAGGGGTTAGACATGTAAAATGGATGGAACAACTGCAGGCCTACACATTTAACATAAAGCACAAAAAGGGACTAGCCAACAAGGTGGCTAATGCACTAAGCAGAAGGGTTGGATTAATTAAAGAAGTGCAACTTCAGAGTGTGGGCATTGACTCACTCCAACACTTATATGCTGGAGATCCAGATTTTGGAGAAGCCTTTAAGGTGTGCAAAAATTTGACAGGCAGGTATCATACTGATTTTTCTGACTTTTTGATACAGAATAGTCTTTTGTTTAAGGGGGCTTAGTTATGCATCCCTAAGTGTTCTATGAGAACAAACATAATCTAAGAAAAGCATTATGGTGGAATGGGAGGTCACTTCGGAATAGACAAGACCACAAACTTGGTAAAGAGAAGTTATTTTTCACCAAAATTGGCTATGGATGTTAGGAAATTTGTTGAATCATGTTCTATTTGTCAGCAAGCTAAAGGAGTATCCACTAATCAAGGTTTGTATCAGCCTCTGCCTATACCCACTAGACCTTGGCAGTCCATCTTCATGGATTTTGTAATGGGTTTACCAAGAAAAAGACAGGGTTATGATAGCATTTTTGTCATAGTTGACAGGTTTAGCAAAATGGTGCATTTTGTTCCCTACAAAAGCACAAATGATGCCTCATATATAGCACATCTCTTCTTCAAAGAAGTAGTCAGAATTCATGGATTACCTCAGACAATAGTTTCTGACAGAGATGTAAAGTTTCAAGGTCACTTTTGGAGGACACTTTTCAAGAAGCTCAACACCAATCTGACCTACAGTTCATCATACCACCCACAAAAAAATGGGAAAATAGAGGTGGTAAATAGGTCTCTTGGAAATCTCTTCAGATGCCTCACAAAATAGTACACTCAAAGTTGGGATATGATACTTCCCCAAGCAGAATTTGCCTTTAATGATTCCTTGAATAGGTCTACAGGCAAGACACCTTTCCAAACTGTCTATGGCTTACATCCTAAGGGTCCTCTAGACTTGGTAGAGTTACCTTCAGATTTTAGAGTGAGTGCAAAAGGGGAAGATATAACAAAGCTCATCACCAAATTACAGACAAAAGTGAAAGACACCTTGCAATAGTCCACCATGAAATACAAAGCACATGCAGATAAGAAGAGAAGAGAGATTCATTTCCAGATTGGAGATAAGGTATGAGCATACCTGAGGAAAGAGAGACTACCTAAGGGAAAGTATTCAAAGCTACATATGAAGAAAGTTGGGCCATGCACCATTATCAACAAGATGGGTGAAAATGCCTATGAAATATCCCTTCCTCCTACCTTATTGATCTCTCCTATATTTAATGTTTCTGATCTCACCCCTTATAAATGTGTTTAAGATATGACCAATGTGCAGGATCCACAAAGTGAAGAGAATAGAGGAGACTATGTCACCGATCTTCCAAAAAGAAAACTGATGGAGTTGGAAATGATTATTGAGTCCAAGGTGCTCAAGAAAACTAGAAAATGGAAGTATATGCAATACCTGGTCAAGTAGAAAGGAATCCCTAACATAGATGCTACCTGGATGACAGAGGACAAAATCAAGCAACATGGCATCATTCTTGATCAATTAACCTCAAGTGGGAACTTGGGTTCAAAACATCATGGGGAGTATGGTGCAAGATCACCCTAGTTAACCTAAGTGTTCATTTGGCACTTATGGTTTCCTTCAAGGTCCTAGTGACCTTTAGATCATGTTAGTATCCTAGGTTTCACATTGGACTTCTTTTGTAAGACCTAGTTCCAAGATTGGCACTTTATAAGCCCTTGGTCAACTATTGGTCAATGAATGTCCAAAACCTAAATTATAGGTCGTTTACATGTTTTTAATGTTTTATCCATTAGGGATCAAAAAATAAAGGTTTGGACCAAGTTTGGTCACCTAGTATGCAAAATTGCTAAAAAAGTTGTCAAGCAACTTTTGAGCAACATTGACAACTTTTGTCAAAACTTGTAAAATCATTCCCAAATGGATAATTAGTTTAAAAATTTGATGTAACCGTTGGGAATTATTACATAATCCCTTATAGGGTGGTAGGAGAACTAATGTAATTTTGGCATTAAGAATCAATAAAGATCCACCATTTCTCTGCAAATTCATGAACAATTAGTTGGTATGGACAAGTACGAAAGAAATTGAATGAAATTATGACACACCAAGAGGTCCCTATGAATTATCTTCTTTTTTCACTTGGTATCATGTATTGATCTTCTATACATTGCAAGTTATTGAATTTTCAATCTCACTGCCTAGTTTAAAGGCCCTAAATCAGTGTTTCACTAACAATTGTGTTTTCTCTTCGATTCCACAATGGGAATTTAATGTTGGTGTAATTCAATATTTTTATATGTAATTTTAAAATATTTAGGCTTGGTTTGATAACTTGCAGGGAGATGGGTTTGTCAAGATGCCCTAGGTGTACATAACCATGTGTGCACCAACCAGCGAACTAGGACATTTCACATAACTTTTGTTTGGGGATTCATCAAGTCCTCAAAATTGGTGTATAAGACCCTCATACATGCCCTCACATGATCCAAGTTTTTTTTTGGTCATTGGATGAAAGGAAATAGCACTTGTGGTGCAAATGCAGACTTAATTAGATCTAATTGCAGTAGTTATTTTTTATGTCAACTTGTCTTCCTTTCAAATTCATGTTTTGGTGGTTAAGTATAATACCTTAGGCCATAAAGGGTATCGAAATCCCTAATTTTTTTAGGGGGTTACGTGGAAATATTTCTTGTAAGATCAAAAATCCTTCAAGAAAAGGCTACAATCCGATAGGAGGGTTTCCAAAGCAATTATGTTCAAAAGGTTGCATATGTTGAATAGGACCATGGAATCCTTGTATTAGGGACCTAAATAGGCCACATCCATGAGTGTAGGTCATCCCTGGTCCTTGGAGTCATTTTATGGGGTATTGTTGATAATTTGGGATAAGTGCTTAAGATCCAACCCTTGGTAGTTGGTGTTCTAGGCTTGGCGGGACCTAGTGAGTAGGTTTCCCTAAGGGGAATAGGTTGTGATAACCTAGAACCATGTCATTCTGCACTTGTGATATGTGTAGGGAACTTTTTCCTCTTGAAGTTGGGGAATTGAAAGGTACATTGCCCTATTGAGTCCTTTTGAGGCTTCTTGCTGACCACTCTGCATCAATTTACAAAGTATAAAATTTTCTTGATAGATTGAAAGACTTACCAAAATGATAGAATTATTAAGTGTTATGATATAGAATGCAATTTTTTGTATATTTACAAAGTATACTCTATTTTGAACTGATTATATAAAGAATAAAATTTACTTGAAAATTTGAAAGAAAAAGGAAAATGATAAAAGTAAGAAAGGTTTTATTCTAAATTCAATTGAATTGAATACAACTTTTTGCATATTGTTGAAAGTGAAATTTTCAACAAAGATCAAAATATTTATTGAAATTTTAGAAGTATCGCCGCTAGTCCTCACCTGTCCATACCCCACCCCCCATAGTGGCCCTCACAACCGATTTTTAAGTGCTTCATTATAAACTAAAATTAAATTAAGTATACTTTTTTCTATGATTGTTAAGTATGTTCCATGCTTTGAAATGGAACATATAAAGAGAATTCAATTGGAAGCGATTTTAACTTTTCATATATTTCTAAAGAGTACTTGATTTAATGGAATAGTCTGTGTTATAGGCATCTAGACAGTGCCGATGTCAAATCTTCTACAATACATTTTTTTCATATATTTACAAAGTATGCACTATGCTCCATATTTTGAAATGAAGCATATAAAGAGTAAAAATTATATAAAAGACCAAGACTTACACAAATGATAAAAGTAGTAAGCATAGTAAATTCTTTACAAGAAATTGAATTTGATTGGAATTCAACTTCATGTATACAAAAAATACATTCTATGTTTTAAAATTGAACATATAAAAAATAAAATTTTCTTGTTGAATCAAAATATTCTTTTTGTTTAAGGGTAATGCTTTTTGACTTGAAATTGTAAATTGATGAGGTGACAAATGGGGGACATCAACCTCGATATAAACACTTAGCAATAAACCCCAATAGAGTTTTAACCTTGGTGACAAGAACCACAACATCACAACTTAACCATCACATAATGTCAATAAGGAATGATAGAGTGAAATACTTCCTAAAATGGTATAAATTACAAATATTCTACCATAGATTCAACTATAATCTTTTGTATGTTGGAGTTGGCCTAATCGTGGAGAACTTGTACTCTTGAAAGAGAGACGATGATTTTTTTAGTGGCTAATATTCGCTAATTGACTAATAGTAGAAATTTGGAAATTAGAATTTGGCTAATAGTTCAAGTTCGAAGGCGATGCAAATTGCTAAATTTTTCAAATTTTTATTTTAGTCTTATTTAAATTGCTTGAGCATTTATTTTATTAAAATTTTAAAATCAAAGATTTGAACCACAATATTCAAAACATGATCAGATAAAATTCACCTAAAATTTATAAATTATTCTAGAAATCCATTATTTTTTAGACTGTAGGAATGGGTATAACACCCCCTATGAACTACAACATGTCTTGTAAATTTTTTAACCTGACCAGTGATGCTGATGCAAAACGTCCTCTAGTACCACATGGGATAGGGGGAGACTAGACCTTGTGACCTCATTATTTACCACATGAAGCTCTTATCAATCGATCCAAACCCCCAACCTAAATCTAAATTAATTCACCTATAATCTATCATAATGATTAGTTGCTTTAGGTTTATTTCACTAATATTTTGTTGCCACCATTAATTTAAAATATAATCTAATGACCCTTATTGTATTCCATGAGGTAAAATGTACCTATTGTTAGGGATAATAGTCCACAAACACAATTGAGAGAGGGGTGAATCAGTTGTGAGACAAATTATTAAACTTTAAACTTTATAAACCAAAACTTCAATTCAAATGATAACATAGTAAATGCCAACACAATAAAACAATCCTTGTTGTCGAGGAAACCCTGTTAAAGGTAAAACCTCGGTGGGAATTCGCACCCACAAATGATGTACTTGGACTATAGCATCCCTGTTAAAAGATTTATCCGTGTTAGGATCTTATTACAACATTACAGTACATAGTCCATGTTAAATGACAAAACTTGTTAGGAGTCAAGAGTAATAGTGGGCTCACTGCCTAGGCACACTTCCCAAAGAAGGTTAAAGCCATCCTCAAGGATTAACAATATGAACAAGTGTATATAAGAAATATACAATCCACTGAACTATCTGATAGCAACTGTCTTTGCTTGGTCAGTTCCAATGAAGTACTATAATCACAAACTCTACTCTACATCTATCAACCAATCAAGCTTTGTAGCTTCCACACTTCTCATCATTCCATTATCACATACTACTACATCTTTTCAAGAGAAAAGATCTCTTATATATACCCTATTACAATAATTGATTAGGTCAGCCAATTAAGCTTTACCAATATACAAATAATTATTTAACCCCTTGCCAAGATAAACAAGGTACCTAAAACAAGTAAACATCAATTACAATACATCAGATATACTCCAAGATCCGCAATCTATGCTCACAATCCACAATACACGCTACATCTCTAAAGTCAGCCCCAAATAGGTCTCCTCTAGAATACACACCATAGCTAACGTCACCAACAATCACATGAATAGCGATCAATAAAAAACATTCCTCAATATTCCTTTTGTCATCCCTTAAGCTTGCATAACCTGAATCATCATTGCATGTAAGATATACCCAAAACACAGAGACTCGCTCTGTCAAGCATCACTGTCACAGTCCAGAAACAGTCTTCACTAAAACATTTGTAACATCTCCAATATGCAATATTAAGCCAAGCAACCTTAGGAATAAGGTCATCACACATCCTTCTTCATATCCTTATCTTCGCTCATTCCAATTCATCCGTACACTTCTATCAGTCATCATACAATAGTAATAACCAGTCCGTTCACTCCACATAACATATGTTCACATTAGTGACAAAACATGAATGTCATCAGCAACAGTAGTACCCAATTTTGATATCATCTAATAATCTCCCCCTTTAGCATTGAGACCAACATATGGGAAAATCCATCAACCCAAAAGTACTCTCTCTCAATACAATCTTCTCAATATCCTCAACACAATTCTCCCTGAAATAGTAGGGATTTTCACATAGAATCTCCCCCCCCTTTGACAACAATGGCAAAGGGTTCCATAACTCTTCTTTAATCTTCTGTAAGGTGTAGCTTTTTCAAAACTTCATGTCTAACATCCAGGTGTAAAAATCACCCAAATGTGCTCTATAGTTTTCCTGCGTTCACTCCCCCTGAGGAGTAGATCCATACATCAAGTCTAGAAAATGATATAGCTCTGAAAGCCACTAGACTGATGCATGCGTGCATCAATTAATTACCACTGGGAGGGGCTCTCACTCCAAGCATGCTTCTGAGATACTCAAAAGAATCTTTTGGAAAAGGTTTTGAAAATATATATTTTATTTATTCCTTTGTGCTAATATACTCCATCCTAGTCTCTTTCTCTACTACCTTGTCCCTCAAGAAATGATACTTAATAGAAATATGTTTAGCCTTTGAATGCATTACAAGATTCTTTGACATATTCACTGTGCTAGTCTTATCACAATGGATAACCACTAGCTCTTCAAAAATTATTCCAATGTCCTTCAGTATTTGTTTCATCCAAACAACTTGTGTACAATTTATAGCAGCAACAACATACTCGAGTTCAACAGTAGACTGAGCAATACAGTCCTGCTTCTTACTTAACCATGAAACCAACCTTTTTCCAAGTAAAAATGCTCCACCACATGTACTCTTTCTATCATGCACATTTCTTTCCCAATCATCATCAATATAAGCCTGTAAAATAAAGTCACCTGATTTTTCATAACATAATCCATATTCTATTGTTCCTTTCAAGTATCTAAAAATTCTTTTCACAGCAACAAGGTGTGTCTCTTTAGGATCTGCTTGATATCTTGCCACAATTCCAACTGCATTGGAAATATCTAGTCTGGTGTGAGTTAGATATTGTAGACCACCAATCATCGATCTGTACTTTGTTTGAAAAACACTTTGAGTTTCATCATTACTAGTAAGTTTGTAACCAGTCACCTTGGGTGTCCCAACATGTTTACAATCTTCCATTCCAGATTTCTTCAATATTTCCTTAAGATACTTGGTCTAAGATATAAAAATACCATTTTTATTCTAATTAATTTGCAAACCAAGAAAAAATGTCATCTCACCAATCATTGGCATTTCAAATTCATCTTCCATATCTTTAGAGAACTTTTTACTCATTTTATCATTGCCCCCCAAAACGATATCATCAACAAAAACTTCTATGATTAAGATTCAATCTTCACCAATTCTTAAATATAAATTACTATCTGCATTACCTTTTTTGAAACCAAGATGAAGTAGATACTTGTCTAGTCTTGCATACCATGCTCTCAGTGCTTGTTTCAGTCCATACAATGTTTTCTTCAACTTACAAACCATGCCTTCATCTTATGTAAAAGGAAATCCATCAAGTTGCTCTATGTATACTTCTTCTTCCAAATCTCCATTCTGTTGTGGTGTTCTAGATGTAGATGACTGTCTGAATATTCCACGCACTTCGTGGTAGGTATTAAATAAGTCTGAAGTAAACTCACCACCTCTATCTGATCTCAAACATTTTATCTTCAAACTTGATTCATTCTCAACTTCTGCTTTGAATATATTGAATTTGTCAAATGCCTCAGACTTGTCTCTTAAATATGTAACCCACATCATTCTAGAAAATCATCAACAAAAAGTATAAAGTATATTTTACCTAATAAGATCTTGCTCTTATAGAACCACACAGATCTATATGTACCAGATCCAAGTTCCCTTTTGCTGAATAAGATTTGCTTTTAAAAATGCTTCTAGTCTGCTTCCCCATAACATACTCTTTACACATAGTGTTAGATGGTTTCACAATCTTATGTAGATCTCTCATTGCATTTGTCATACTTGCCTTCACAATATTATCAGAGTTAACATGACAAAATCTTCTATGCCATAAACAATTGTAATCAACCTTCACAATAAAACAAGAAGCTTCAAATGTATTCAATTCAAATACATTACCTCTAGATTTAGTACCAGATGCGATCAAGTCTCCTGATTTACTTCTAATAGAACTTTTCCCATCAATGAATTTTAATTGATAACCTTTGAACACTAGTTGTCCAACACTCAACAAATTATGCTTAAGTCCATCAACAAACAGTTCATTGTCAGTATTATTTTTTCCATCTAGAGAAATAGATCCAACTTCAATGATAAGCTTAGGAGTATTGTCACCAAATCTAACAACTCAACCATCATATCTTTTCAGACTAACAAAATTTCTTTTATCTCTAGTCATATGATGTGAACAACCACTATCTATAACCCATTCATATTTCTTTTCAACACGAGATACTAAAGCTTTTTCTTCATGTATAGGCTCATCATCCTTAATAGCAATAAATCTAATTTTATCATAGTCTACATCATCATCAGAAACACCTTCACTATTATAATAACATTCTTTGTCTTTTGAATACTTTGATTTGTAAAACATAGGTTTATGTTTTGGAACCCTTGTAGGACATCGAAATGCAAAACAACCAATCTTGTTACATGAAAACATTTCAAAGGTAACTTGCCTTAAAATTTACCCTTACCTCTCTTTTCTCTTCTAGCTATCAGGGATACCACTTCATCTAGCTTTCTTTCTTCTTCCTGTATCTATTCCCATTCATCAACATAGTCTCCAAGTTCTTCTCTCAAGTCACTATTGCTAGTGCTCGCAATTCCAGATAAGGTCTTTTTGTTTCTATGCACAGTCGCCTTGAATACTGACTCAACTTTAGGTAAAGAATCTCCCAATTCTGTGGCCTCAAAAGTAGTTAGATTTCCAATCAACATCTCTCTATTGAAGTTCGGTGTCAAAGGTATAATCTCCTCTATAGCTTGTACTTTAGTTTTGTATGCAAGTGTTAGAGATCTAAGAATCTTCGCAATCACTTCTTCCTCACTGTAAGTGCTTCCAGAGTTCCTGATGCCAGTAACCACTTCAATAATCCTCTGTACATATGATCTAATATTCTCATCATATTTCATTTTCAACGATTCCATCTTTTTCTTCTAGTTTTATAGCTTCACCTATTTTTTAAACTTATCTCCTTCATATAGTGCTTCCAGTCTTGTCCAAATTTCATGTGCAGAATCTAAGTCTTTTACCACTGTGAATTCACCTTCAGAAAGTGTGCTGATCAATGATTCCCTTGCGACCATCTTATGTGAAAATAACTTCTTTTCATCTTCAGTAGCTTTATCCAATTCATCCTTAATATTTATCTTTTCCTTTCTTTTTGTAATCATCTAATAATCGATTCCAAAATATAGCAAATGTGTTCTCATCTTGTTCTTCCAACTGTCAAAGTTTTCAGGATCAAATTTCAGACTATCCTTCCTGTAGTAAGACAACTTCAGGATCACCTCAAGTTGTTAAGCTTTCTCTATAAGGACCAGTAGCTCTGATACCAATTGTTAGGAATAACAGTCCATAAGTACAACTGAGAGGGGGGGGTGAATCAGTTGTGAGACAAATTATTAAACTTTAAACTTTATAAACCAAAATTTCAATTCAAATGATAACACAGTAAATGCCAACACAATAACACAATCCTTGTTGTCGAGGAAACCTTGTTAAAGGTAAAACCCCAGTGGGAATTAGCACCCACAAATGATGTATTAAGAGTATAGTATCCTTGTTAAAAGATTTAGCCCTGTTAGGAGCTTATGCCAACATTACAGTACATAGTCCCTGTTAAAGGATAGACCCTGTTAGGAGGCAAGAGTAATAGTGGGCTCACTGCCCAGGCACACTTCCCAAAGAAGGTTAAAGACACCCTCAAGGATTAACAATCTGGACAAGTGTATATAAGAAATATACAATCCAGTGAACTGTCTGATAGCATCTGTCTTTGCTTGGCCAGTTCCAATGAAGTATTATAATCACAAACTCTGCTCTACATCCAACAACCAATCAAGCTTTGTAGCTTCCACACTTCTCTGTCTTTCAATTACCTTCTCATCATTCCATTATCACATACTACTACATCTTTTCAAGAGAAAAGATCTCTCATATATACCCTATTACAATAATTGATTAGGTCGGCCAATTAAGCTTTCCCAATATACAAATAATTATTTAACCCCTTGCTAAGATACACAAGGTACCTAAAACAAGTAAACATCAATTATAATACATCAGATATACTCCAAGATCTGCAATCCACGCTCACAATCCACAATACATGCCACATCTTTGAAGTCGGCCCCAAATAGGTCTCCTCTAGAATACACACCACAGCTGGCGTCACCAACAATCACACGACTAGTGATCAATAATAAACATTCCTTAATATGCCTTTTGTCATCCCTTAAGATCATCACCTATAAGATATACCAAAAACACAGAGACTCGCTCTGTCAAGCATCACTGTCACAGTCCAGAAACCAATCTTCACTAAAACATCTATAACATCTCCAATATGCAATATTAAGCCAAGCGACCTTAGAAATAAGGTCATCACACATCCTTCTTCATATCCTTGTTTTCGCTCATTCTGATTCATCTGTATAGTGTCTGTACACTTCTGTCAGTCATCATACAATAGTAATAACAAGTCTGTTCACTCCACGGAAACATATGTTGACATCAGTGACAAAACATGGATGCCAACAACATCAGTAGTACCCAATTCTGATATCATCCAACACCTATAATTTGTAATGCTTATGGGGCTGAAATTTCTTTTGAATAATTGATCGAAATAGAAATCAATGGTCTAAAAGCAATTTTGGGCTCTATAAGCATTATAAATTATGGTTACATTTTATCTCACAAAATACAAAGTGGGATATTACATTATTTTAAATAAATGGTAGTCACTAAATTATGTAGAATCAACCTCTTAAACTCATTAATGATTCTCACCTCACACTTCTACTTTTGTATAAGAATTTTATTTTTTTAAAATGAAAGGTTTTGGCACAATAATTAATGCAAATCCCTATTATTTCTAAGATTCGTCAACTTTTTCTACAAAAAAATTGTAATGTAAAAAACTTGCCATTTTTTTTGACAAAATAAAGAAAAGATTTACCAATAGAAACTAACTTTGTCCAAAAAATGAACGATTCGCCAAGATTTTATAAATTTTTTGAGGGGATATTTCTTAAACTTATCTCTGAAGAGGGATCACAAATTCAAATCCTTTAGGGCAAGGTATGCATGTCTCATTTGTAGGACAATTAGGTGTCTCCTACATAGAGAACAAGGTAGTCCTATATACTATAGGGGAAGTGTACTAATAGTCGTTAAAGCTAACCTTGCGCATCCTAAGCTCTTAAATGATACAACAAATTTTGACAAATTTTTTGGCTGTCTTTGTATGCGACATAAGTTCTTATTACTATTGTTTTGGCTTTTGAGTAGTTACAACAAACATTGTAGGATTCGTTATGCACACAAAGGTCAAAAAGTGGTCATTTTGAGTTGATGTCCCATATTCCCTATTGTCTTGTTAACTGTTTGCTTTGACTACCACAAAATTTGCACAATTGATCCAATACTTATGCATAAATGCCCCAATAATCATGCATTATTGGTACCAATAAAGTTGCACAAATGGTCTAATTACTTACTTTATTTATGAAATGTGCAGCTATTGACTCCCTAGATGATTTTTACTGGGCTTTTAATCAGCACAATCCAATCAATGGTAATTGAAATATGGACACTAACTAAGCCCCCTCACATCACAATTTAACCATCACACTAAGTCAATAGCAAACACAAGAGCGAATCACTTACTAATATGATAAAAGATTACAAATATTCTACTATAATACGCTTGAGTTATTTTAATAAGGGAGAACTTGTACTTTTAACAGAGGGAAAACAAATACAAATCATGCATGGGGTAAAGTAAGTACGTCTCATTTGTAATATAATAAAGTGTCACCTACATGAAAAATGAAAATGAGGTAGTCCCATATACTAAATAGACCCAAAAATAGATCACGGGATATTATACACTATAAAAAGAAACCACTTACATTAATTCCAACTTTCTATGTATATTTGAATATTTTTACCTACCACAGTAGTTGGAAAAGTGAGCGTGGGCAAAGTTAATGGGAGGAAATTGGGTGGTAATATGCATTAAGAATGAGTTAAATGAGTTGGGTGGGTTGTTGGATGGTGGCAGGGCTGACACGCACAAGATGACATTTGGTGATATTATTTTGTAGTGTAGTTAATAATAAAGAGAGAGCAGTAAGTAAGTGGAAGCAAAAGTCAACGAGAAGGAAGGGGGAAAGAAGAGGCAGAGGAGGGGGGTTACTCAATGTCAACGGAATCTTCTTTGCAGAAGGACCAAGGAACATCAATAATAATACGGGCTGTCAAAGCTTGTAATACAGGCTTTAATGTCCGTTTACCTATTCTTAGAGCAGCATATTTTGCTGAAAAATTAATGGATTCTGTTGTCGTCCAGTTGACTAACGTAGGCATCGTAAAAGAAAACTGAAGGAGAGGAAAAATAAATGTATGATTCACGTTAACTGTGGGCGAACTGGGTTTGCAGTAAATAGGAAATGAGGGAGGAGGAGAAGGCGATTTGGACGCTGAGAAGTGTTGGATGAGGGGAAAAGAGGGGGAAGAATTGGGGGTAGTATGCAATGGGCAACGGATATGGGAAAATAAGTGGGTGTTTTACAGGAGCAAAGCGGCAGAGGCAGAGGCAGCGGCATGATATTGCAGTGCTGATCTCTGAGCCGCTGGATGAGGGTCTGGGGCATTCGTTTTGCTACATCAGGCCTGTAGAAGAAGAACAAGAAAATGCCCATCAGAATCTGGGGTCTGTGAAGCTGGATATACCTCGGGAGTTTAATGGGGATTCACAGGAGCAGAAAAGATTGATGAACTGTGAGAGCACGACCTTTAAATCAATATCCGGTGCATCTGTAAGTGCCAATACCTCGACCCCTCTTACGACAGCCCCAACAGAGTTGTACAATTCGTTTGCATACTATGACAGAGCTGCAGCTTTTGAGAGCAGTACATCGTTTAGTGCAATACCGCTGCAGCCTGTGCCCAGAGGGTTTTCCTATTCGGGGCCCCTGACGGGGAGTGGGGGATTTTTGTCTGGGCCGCTTGAGCGGGGGTTTCTTTCAGGACCCCTGGAAAGAGGGTATCTTTCGGGACCCTTGGGCTCTGGGCCTCTGGATAGAGGGTATAAGTCTGGTCCTATGGAGGCCATAGAACCAGGTCTTTGCTCTGGGCCTCTTGGGTATGGGAGAAAATGGTTCATGAGGGACTCTGTGTCTAGAGCCCTCCTGGAGCCCCTGAAAAGGGTTATAAGTAGAACTATTTCTAAGACTGCAATGTTGTCTTCTAGCCATCATAGGGGTTCCCTGGTTGCCCCGTTGAAGACCCCTTCTCCTAAGGGCAGGGAAAGAGATGGGTGCACCTGGGTTGGGGGTGAGAGTAAAAGTGGGGATATTTGCAGTATCAATTTGAGCAGCGATCTTAGCTTGGATGATACGGCTTCTGATTCGATCGAGAGCCAGAATGTTCAGTGGGCTCATGGCAAGGCTGGAGAGGATAGAGTCCATATTGTCATATCTGAGGAGCACGGTTGGCTTTTTGTGGGTATTTATGATGGCTTTAATGGTCCTGATGCCCCTGATTATCTTCTCAGTAATCTCTATGGTTCCATTCAGAAAGAATTGAAACTACTTTTGTGGGATCGCGAGAAATCAGAATCCCCCAAGGAGGGCAAAAAGGAGGCTAAATTGGATGAAAGATGTAATTCATGTGGTTGCAATGATCAGTTACAGCTCAGAAGCAGTGAGGACAAACCGGCTGCAGAGACAATGCTATCCTCTAGTTTAGAGGAGACGTTGGATGATGACATTGCAGGTAACACTCGATTCAAATTTCAGGGTATTTTCTCTCATTTATTTTTAATTAGGTTGGTCAATCAGCAAATTTACCCAACTTTTGATATTAGATGTTCCTAGAATGCACATGTTGCTTTTGTTTTTGAAATTGAAAGATTTGTTAACCATTTTATGCTTGAATTTTTTTCATCGCATTCAAAGTCTTCAACATGCAATTCTAATTTACTGACCGATTTAACAGATTACAACACATGCACGAGTCAGAAAATGCAGGGATTGGATAGAGAAAACAGTCATTCCTATGCCTGTAGATGTGAGGAGAGCTTAGTTTCTCCAACTGAAAGGACTTCCAATATACAAGGAGAAGTTGATGAGAAAATAACCTCTAAAAAGAAGCCCAAGCAGTGCAAGAGTAGACTCAAAGGAATGTCTAGGAAATGGAGAGAGAGCCAGAGGAAGTGGAAGCATGATTGGATTCAAGAAAGGTTGGAGCTGGACCGAAAATTGAAGGAGGATTTTAATAAAGATCAACGCGCAAAGGATCTAGACAGACAATTGGATCATCGGGAGGTTTTGATGGCACTTGGTCGAGCCTTAAGTAAAACAGAGGAAGCATACTTGGAGATGGCTGATAAAGCTCTAGCTGAAAATCCAGAGCTAGCTTTGATGGGATCCTGTGTGCTTGTGATGCTGATGATGGGAGAAGATGTATATGTATTGAATGTCGGGGACAGTCGTGCAATCCTTGCCCAGAAACTAAAGCCTGACCTTGGCAATCCTTTATCTAAATCTCAGGCTGGCAGGGACTTGGAAAGAATTAGTGAAGAAACCCCAAATGATTTGGAAGACTTTGATGATGATTGCTCATATGATCCAACTAGTATGGATCTATCAAGAATGAGACCAACCTTAGGTGCTGTTCAGCTGTCTTTGGATCACAGTACTAGTGTTGAAAAGGTAAGAATCAAGATCATAAACTTTTTTCTCTTCTTTTTCTTCTTCTTGAGCTGCTTATTTTCTTGTATAGTTGAACATACCAGACCTTTTATAATTAAGATTACTGCATTGATCCTCCCCTGTTGACATTTTCTATTCTTATATTGATTTCCTCCTCACTTCTTTACCGTCCAACCTTATGAGCGTTATTCACGATTAACACTTTGATGGTATTTCTTCAGGAGGTGCAGAGAATAAAGGCAGAGCATCTAGATGATGCATTGTCGATCACAAATGACCGTGTAAAGGGTTCACTGAAAGTTACTCGTGCGTTTGGTGCAGGCTTTCTCAAGCAGGTTAGAGATTATGCATCTAATAAATTTGTCCAAATTCCACTGTTCAAGCAATATATGGTACTTATTTTGTGAAAAGACCTTGATGATTTGCTTTGCTTGGAGTTTGTAAACCTAATTGTCTAGAGCTTTTAATTGCTTATAAAGGCATTTTGAAATATTCAGTTCCATAAGCTCGCTGTTATCAAATTCATTCATGCAATTCAACTCAAGTCTTGAAAAGGTCTTTTATAGCCTGTGGAATGAAATCTTGCTGATGGATTCATGGATGCTTACCTTCTTGTGATGGCAGCCTAAATGGAATGATGCTCTTCTCGAGATGTTCAGGATTGACTACGTGGGCACAACTCCATACATTAGCTGCACTCCTGCTCTTTATCATCATAGACTGGGTCCTGAAGACCACTTTCTGATACTCTCATCAGATGGGCTTTATCAATATTTTACCAATGAAGAGGTAGTTAACCGTGTAGAATGGTTTTTGTCATTTTCTCCTGACGGAGATCCTGCCCAACACCTTGTTGAGGAGGTTCTTTTCCGTGCGGCAAAGAAAGCAGGTAACAAGATTTCAAAATATAATAGATTCTGGTTCTGATCGTAATTGTAAATGTTGTCTGCCTTATGACATTATGTTCATGAACTGTGCTATATAGTCTCATGTCTTCACAGCGCTAAATTTGTATTTGCTTGCAGGGATGGACTTTCACGAGCTTCTGGATATACCTCAGGGGGATCGTCGTAAGTATCATGATGATGTTTCTGTGATGGTTGTCTCCTTGGAAGGAAGAATTTGGAGATCATCAGTGTAAATAATATAAGCTATCTGGGAGTTAGGCACTCTCACATGAGAGTTGATTCTTTCTGCTCTCTTACGCTATCCCTGTGTACAATATTTAAAGCAGATATCACAGCTTGCGGAGGCTCCTACCCTTTGTATCTAATAGAAACTGAAAGCTTTGTGTCAGTTAAATTTTGCCCCTTCCTACATGGATTCTGATAAACTGGTTTCCCATAAGTAATTCAAGTGCTCCCTTTCTCATTCCACTTGCAAATACGTTTACTTCTGGTGTACATGCATTGAGACCTTCCTTCATGCTCATGTTTTAATCGAATAGACAAACATTGAAGTCAGAGCACTATTGCTGCTTTGTCAAACATAAAGTGAAAATCAGGCGTGGCTGCTGCACACACTTCGACTTGAGTATGTCTGACGCATTGCTAAATTTTGAAGGATTATATTCTTGAACTAAAGCCTATATAAACAGTTATAGTTTACATGATGTAGCAAAGATCCAAGTAATATGACAACAAAATGCAGGGCCTCTTTCTTTGTATCTGTCCAGTTTCTTCAGTGTATGCTCTCATTGCTACACTTTAGTACCAAAATGTGCAGAGAGTTGGAAGTTAGAGGAACCTTATCAGTTTCCTCATTCAGTGAGTTCAAATAAAAAACTAAAGAGGTGGATTTTAATTACAATTCAGGCAATTTTTTTTCGAATAGCTATTTAAATTACCTTTGTTAGTAATTACAACCCAAGCAATTTCTTTATATTTTACTTGTTTATATAATTTTTGGACAGATCATCTATGTTGAGTACAATAAACATATATACCTTATGGTTAACCTATGAAATGATTGGTTGGCACAAAAGGGATGAGATGATGAACTGCTGGACTATATTTTTGGTTCATGGATATGTGGTAACCTTCTTGCAAGTAGCACATGGTGCTTTGTAGAGAGAGACACAATATACATTTCGCTGTCTGCTAACTTCAGGTGCACTGCTTCAATATATTTACCCAAATATAAGTTGCTTGATATCAGATTATTGTAGCACTTGAATAGATGGCGTTTCTACCTCAATGGAAAGGAATCTGCAGTAGGGGTAGCTTGCATCGGTGCCAAAAGTATCATATTAATTTGAGTGACATTTTTAATCAAGGTTGTGAACTAGAGCTCAATAGCACGGTAGGGTATGAAAGATACTGTGCAGATGCATAGGTTACGAAGAAGTAAATGAACATGCTAATGCATAGGTTATGAAGAAGTAAATGAACATGCTAATATTTTCAAGTAAACTTAAAGTGTGTTGCTTGAATGGAATTTAGGATCTCATGTAGGTCATGGCTTCTAGATGATTTTACAGAACAGTATCTTGTTGGTAAAATGTAAAAGAAACTACTGAACACCTGAATGCATCTTTCATTCTCTGTCTAAGGGCTTAGGAAGAAAAAGTGCTTGCTGGCTATCTCTACGCATTCTGAAAACAAAAGAAATCCGAAATTTCATATGCATGGCATTTGTTGGACAAAGGTTGCTGCCAATTTGTTCGTAGTCAAATTCACATTCTGATGTTTAGGGTGTTCTCATGGAACTAGTCGTTGCATCATTGACCTTGTAAGTAATACCTTTTTTGTCATTGGAGAAGGAAATTACTTGACAGGTTAAGGTCGAAAATATTCGGATTGGAGAGGTGTACATAGTTTGTTAAGACCTGATAGTGTACTAATGAAAATTATCCCCAATGGAATTGCAAATTACATTCCAAACATTTTTTTGTTAATTCAGAAAGTAAGTTGTGCACCAGAGATAGAAAATTTCAGGATAGTCAGCTGACAGTGGCCAAATTTTTCAGTCCAATGCCTTGTATAAAATAAAGTTAGATTACTAATGACATGATTGGTCTTGACTCTTAATGCATATCTGTAACAAGTGTTCTGTATCAAATTACAGTATTTTCATACAATTGATTTTGGCACCAGCACTAGTAAAAGTTGCTGACATAAGCAAGTTTTTGTAACCAGTGCATTCCAAGTGATACACATTGAAAAATCAAATTCAAACACTAGTTTACACGAAAATCAATCTAAAGATAACAAGATTGTCAGAACTTTCCTTGGTATGACGATGGAAAACAAAGAACAAAGTGTAAGACACTAATGCACTGTATATAAGAAATAATATTGTGTTATCAGGGGTATCTGTTGTTTTCTAGCTTACATTGCTCTGTATAACAATAATCAGTCGGAGAGTCTAATAAAAACATTAATGTTCGTTAGGCCCACTATGTAATAGCGGGACAGCTAACAAAGTTGACCACTTCTTAAATATTGACTTATCTATTCGGCAAATTGCTACTGACACAAAATACCACCAAATACATTGAAATATTAAATATGGAGTTATGCCCGTGGAATGAGGGCCACGGTGGAATAAACAATTGTGGTTGAATCACTGCAAAAACTAAAGCCCAAAATTCATTTGGCATAGATGTGACCTGTCTGTGGAGGAGTCGTGATTGACCTTTCTAAGACTCTGCCCAGGTTAATAATTGGTTGTGTGATCAAATACAATTTGGATGATTATGGTGCACACCCAACGAGATGCTATCTTCTTGAAGATCTGATCAATTTGCTCATTCACGCAACGGTTTCGTGATTGACTAGGTAACTTTCCAGAGGCCAATCAAATCCATTGAATAAAGCCTTTGACTTGGGACACCTGCAAAATCCATCGTGTTAAAAATGTCACTGCCAGGGGCATAAAGTCAAGTTCTTGACATGGGAAGAATTGAATTGGTTCTACTTTTCACATCCAAAACCCACTCTCACAGCTTGCTTACAAGTTACAACGGTATGAGAGTGGGGAGAACGACATTCTTGTTCTGATTTAGCATTTTAAAGGGATAAATGATGTCAGCAATGTTCAACATATACGGGTGGATGCAAGGATGGACTTTCTCAAAGCTTGTATTTCACTCAGATCTGAGAACAATTTTTTTTTTGAATTTGAATCACATCAAAAGACTAAACGGGATCTTGAGTATGAAACTTGATAAGGACTTTGTATCGTACCAAAGAGAATAAAGTATGTAAGGTACATATAGTAAAGCTATTCAATTCCCAAGTTCTGTGGATTCCCAACAACTAAAAGAGCAGATTGTACAGAATTGCATGTAACTACTTATATCAAAGCTGCTTCTAATAACTATTCACTCAAATATAGTTCGTAAGTGCTGTGGGAGTGATCTCGCACCTGGTTAACATCCAAGCTTCAGCCACCCTTGTTAATGTGATAGGTGAGCTTTAGATAATCAACCTTTTTCCCTCACCTCATATTAGCTCACTTTCTGACTTGTGGGTGTTCTCGTACTAACTGAATTACTAGTTTGCTACATCATTTACCCAAAACGTTACGAAAATTAAATGGACTGGAAATTTTATATTTTATATTTATTTATTGAAACAATGCACACAAAAAAATTTCAAAAGAGGGCAGTCAATAAACTGCCAATAGTACCACCATAGCACTAAAGGCTACCCAAATAATTTAGCAAGTCCTCAAACTGAAACAATGATTATAGCCAGCCAAAGACCTTCAAGATGAGCTGTTCAAAGCTATACTACAGGACACACTACAAATTGAATTTAAACAAAAATTGCAGCTGTCTAGAATATATGACATTCTCTTTATGTAACTGGAGGAAGTTTTCGAGATTAATCTTTGTCTAAAAGAAGCTGTTCTCAGCATGATCCTTAGAAACCCACTCCAATTGAAAACAAAGTTGTCTTGAAAACAAAGTGAGACAATTAATTTTCAACGTTTCTGCTTCTCATTAAGTAACCAGTATGCCTCAAGTTATTTGCCACTATATTATAGAGTCCTTAACCTGAATAGTAGCTATCCAATGCAAACCATGCCAAAAAATAACAAGGAAATAATTCACAATAGCCTTCCATTTTTTAGCAAAGAAATAATCCCAAAAATATGTTTAAGGATTTCATTTTGTTGACAATAAGGACATTTGATTGCCTAAACCATTATACATTTCAACTTATTCTAGTTAGGTAGTTTGAAATGTAGGATTTTCCAAGCCAATATTTGTGCAATAGCCTTAGCTTTAGACCTCCATATCTGGGTAATCAACTTAAACCAAGTCTTTTCATGAAACTTGTGGTGGAACCAATTTTTGAATAATCAACCTTTTCCTAATCTTTTCTCGAAATGTGTTTATTTACAGTAATACAAGTCCAAGAGTTAATTGTCGCTATTTCGCATGGGAGTAGAATTAATGTTTGCGAAATAGCGATAGCACTATCTCACATACTGTGAAAAGGGAGGTTTTTGAAGTAGCGGTACAATCATTGTTTCGCTAACTTGAGGAGTAAGTCATTGCGATATTGCACTGTACTTGGAGTATCGTGTCATTAAAGAGGTGGTGAACAACTATCAGTAAGAAATCAAAGCGATGATGCCTGGTGGATTTTTGCAGGCGTACCATTCTGAAATCAAGGGGTGTGAAAGGGACTATTTAATAAGATTATTAGCGTGTAATCCATAGTAAGATTTTGATAAGACAACAAGGAAGGCAAAAACTGCGAAAGACAAGTTGTGATTCATTGGCATTTATATTCTTGCTTTTCCAAGGCAAGCCACCCTACATGAAATTGTCTTTCAAGCTTTAATGTGGCTGCCAAGTTGATGATTGATATCTTTATAAGGTGCATTTGATAGTAGCTCCATACAACACAAAGACTTATCAAAATTTGGATAGCAGAATGGGTTTGCCAATAATTGAAGGAATGTCGAACAAAAATCCATGTTTAATTCTCCAACTAGATTTGGATTTTGATGAAGAAAATCAACAAGATATCTTGAGTGATCTCATGTTTCCTCTTGGGACCTTTCCACTAGCTATGCGGGGTACCAGGGCGACATGTACGAGTTGGAGGTAGAGTAGGATAAAGCAGAGCTGCGTGCCATTTTTGAGGAGCACGGTTTCGACCATGAACAGTTCCAGGAGGAGATGAATCGACTACTCGATGGACTCCATATAGATTAAGCACCGCTTTTTTTTTTTGTATAGCTGTTATGAAACAATCTTTTGCAATGTGTAACGATTAGGACTAATAGGGCTGTGAAATTTTGTTGGTTTGTGATATAATCATTGAAAATGACATGTAATGCGGTTGGAAGCTTGTCGCTTCCTCTTCGAGGAATCCACAGCTGTCATGGGAGAAGTTATAAATAGTAATAGAAATTAGAAACTAAAAGGGAAGGGGGAGAAAAAAAGAAGAAAAAAATGGAATTGTATCTATCTTTTGAAATAAAAAAGACCCAACTTTTCTGTCAAAAATTATGTTATGAAAGTTGTTTTGCGAAGTTGTTGTCCTTTTGCTTTTTGTCTAATTGGCCTTCTGAAAGGAAAATTAAAATCAATTGGACTGACTAATGTGTTGTGTACTTAATTATTCTACATTGACATGATTTGGTGGTTGATGAAATATCTATAGGATATAAAATTGTCTTATAGAGTTGTGTATGAAGGTTTGATAAGAAGTGACTCTATTGTCCATTTTGGATAAGGGACTGATCTTTTATTATTTTGAAAGCAAGGATTTCTTTTTTGATTATCAAATTCATTTTATTTTCAAGCAAGTAGAAGATCATCTAATTATTAGCACTAAGAGATAGTTAGAAATAGGAGATTTAAAAAGTTAGAAAGGAGAAGCACACGTTACTTTCAATTCTCATGCCAGGTTGGAATGATCAATAAAGAAAGTTAACTAAATCTGCTAGGAATACATTAAAGTAATCGTTTTAAAGAAGTAAGTCAAGTTGATAGTTGGGTGCACCCGCCATGGTGTGGTAGAGCCAAAAGAGTACAGGAATTAACCCCTTTTGGGTGATTCCTATTTGTTGGCCATAATTGCATGTTCAAGATTATGAATGTGGAAAATTTTATGCCCTATTCCGAACTACAGTTTTGAGACCCAACAGATTGACGACTCTACTGGGTAAGGTTAATGAATTCATTGGAAAGGAGTCAAACGGTTTTACTACCTGTTTCAAATAAGAAAAGGACTAGTGACTTTGCTGGATTAGGGAACCTAGGATATTGTTAACAATTACTCTTGCTAAGAGAGGTGGCGACTCTAAAGTTTTTATATAGTTGTGAGTCCTTTCTATTTGAAAATCTTGAAGATGTACTCATATGGGCACCTATGTGAGGCTAAAAACACAACCATACCAACCTATGATCAATCACCATTGTACCATGAAAGAGATTTCATGATTGAAAGGTACAAAGCATTTGAATTCAACAGAATCTTAGGTTACCCAAATTTTATCCTAGATAATGTCAAGAAAAATCTTCCAAAATTCAATGGCTTGGAAGAGGAGTCAACAAATGAACATATAATAAAATTTGAGTACTTGATGGAGGATCACAATATAAACCATGAAGATGTTGTAATGAAATTGTTTGTTCAGTCCTTGAGAGGTGATGCAAGAGAATGGTTGTCTTATTTGACTCCATATTCTGTGGATTCATGGGGATGTTTGAGACTACTTTTTATAGAACATTTTGGGGAAAAGGTAAGTGATTCCACCTTGCTTAAGGAATTCATAAATGTTCATATTCAGACGAATGAAATTATTCCTCTGTTCAATCTTAGGCTATTTAAAATGATTAAGCGACTGCTTGATAGTATGGAAACTAATGATGCATGGACACTGCTTGTGTATCTCGGTGCTTTTGATAAGTAAATGAATTTTAAGATAAGAATGGAAAACCCTGTGAGTCTGTATGATGCGTTCCAAATTGCAAGTAATATTGAAAAGGTTGAAAAGTATGGCAGGGTGAGAACATTCAAATCTGAACCAAAGTTTTCATACTTATATCATGATTTTTTAAATAGTAGCCAGAAAAATGAAGGATGTAGAGGCAAGCCACCCTACGTGAAACATTCTTTCAAGGCATTTATTTTCTTGCTTTTCCAAGGCAAGCCACCCTATGTGAAACATTCTTTCAAGCTTTAATGCGGCTTCCAAGTTGATGATCGATCTCTTTATAAGATGCATTTGATAGTAGCTCCATACAACACAAAGAATTATCTAAATTTGGATAGAAGAATGGGTTTGCCAATAATTGAAGGAAAGTCGAACGAAAATCCATATTCGATTCTCCAACTAGATTTAGATTTCGATGAAGAAAATCAACAAGATATCTTGAGTGATCTCATGTCGGCCTCTTCAGACCTTTCCACTAGCTATGCAGGGTACTAGAGTGACATGTTCAATTTGGAGGTAGAGCAGGATAAAGCAGAGTTGCGTGCCATTTTTGAGGAGCACGGTTTCAACCATGAATAGTTCCAGGAGGAGATGAAATGACTGCTCGATGGATTCCGTATAGATTAAGCACCACTTTTTTGTATAGCTGTTATGAAATGATCTTTTGTAATGTGTAACGATTAGGACTCATATGGTTGTGAAATTTTGTTGGCTTGTGATATAATCATTGAAAATGACATGTAATGCGGTTGGAAGCTTGTCGATTCCTCTTCAAGGAATCCACAACAGTCTTGGGAGAAGTTATAAATAGTAATAGAAATTAGAAACTAAAAGGGGAGGGGGAGAAAAAAAAGAAAAAAAAAGAACTGTATCTATCTTTTGAAATAAAAAAGAACCAACTTTTCTGTCAAAAATTATGGTATGAAAGTTGTTTTCTTATCAAATTAGTCCTCTGTAATTATTGATTTCAAAAATCAATTGCCATCTTTAAAAATTGTGTAGAAAGATGATTTGTCCTTCATGTTAATGTGATCATCAAAAAATAGTTGCGAAGTTGTTGTCCTTTTTCTTTCTATCTAATTGGCTTTCTAAAAGGAAAGTTAAAATCAATTGGACTGGTTAATGTGTTATGTACTTAATTATTCTACATTGAGAGGATTTGGTGGTTGATGGTATATGTATAGGATATAAAACTAACTTATAGAGTTGTATATGAAGGTTTGATAAGAAGTGACTCTATTGCCCATTTTGGATAAGGGACTGATCTTTTATTATTTTGAAAGAAAGGATTTCTTTTTCATTATCAAATTCATTTTAGTTTCAAGCAAGTATAAGATGATCTAATGATTAGCAGTAAGAGATAGTTTGAATTAGGAGATTTAAGAAGTTAGAAAGGAGAAGCACATGTTACTTTCAATTCTCATGCTAGGTTGGAATGATTAATAAAGAAAGTTAACTAAATCTGCCAGGAATACATTGAAGTAATTGTTTTAAAGAAGTAAGTCAAGTTTATAGTTGGGTGCACCCGCCATGGTTTGGTAGAGCCAAAAGAGTAGAGGAATTAACCACTTTTGGGCGATTCCTGTTTGTTGGCCATAATTGTATGTTCGAGATTATGAATGTGGAAAATTTTGTGCCCTATTCCGAACTATAGTTTTGAGACCCAACAAGTTGTACTTCCATTTCTAGTTTAATCTTGGATTTGATGGCATATCAGGAGGCTTAAATAAGGTTTTTGAAAAATAAAGTAAGGGAAGGGCCAATCTTTGCAAAAAATTGCATTGTAATGGGATGCACAACTTCATAGTCTGGTCATCGGCACCAAAGATTTGACAAAAATAAGAACCCTTTAGACATGTAACTGAAGCATACTCTAAGAATTCTGCCAAGAAACCCAATATGAAGTATCAAAATTCCATGTCACTAAACATTTTCACTCCCTACAAATAGTTGTTTTTGCTTATTCAACCTATGATGGAGATAACTTTTACTTGATGATAAAAACACTAAATGAATTTTTGGAAAGGGGAAGGTAATATTGTTTTTCAATGTTGTAAAGGTTAAAACCATAGGTGATGTTTTACATAGTCCATGACTTACAAGAAATTCATTTTTTTTGTATCTAAGTTGAAAGCTTTTAGAATGCAATTCAATTTTTTAAAGTCTAATTGTAGATTGGCAACATACAATTTTGTGGTTGCTTAATGCCTCTAATTTTTTTATTCTACCAATGTGAAAAGAACTATAAATGCATGTATTCTATGACACCATAGATTGGGTTACATAAGTGAAACAAATATTTTAACCTTTTTTAATAAAAGTTGGTTAATTATCCTTCTAATTCTTATGTTGGTAAAAATTATTTTGTGGATGTTATGTGTTTGAAAAATAGAATAGATCATCATTTTCTAATGATACAAATAAAGCTAAGAGACTTAGAGATCATTCAATTGGATATCTTTGACTAGTAGATGTTGACTCATTTGGAAAATCTCAATATTATGTTTCACTTATTGAAATTGTTTCAAGAAACACTTGGACTTATTTTATTTAGTCAAACATGAGGTTTTAACTAAGTTTAAATAATATAAATCCTTATTTGAGGAACAAATAGATCATAAGATAAGAATGTTGAGATTTGATAATGTGGTGAATATTATTCTAGGGAATTTGATGAACTCTATAATCATACATGTATTTTTCAACAAAAGACTAATTCTTATTTTCCTCAATAAAATAGAGTAGAAAAAAATAATGAAAAAAATCTTAAGGGAAAGAGATAGGATTATGTTTAATAGTGCTAAGCTGATAGATTCATTTGGCTAGATGTTATAAGTACTTCTTCCTATTTAATTAATAAGTCTCCTTATTCAAATATCGTTGATAAAACTCCTTATGAAATGTGGATACATAGAAAGCCTTCTATTTCACATTTAAGGATCTCTGGTTGTGATTATTATGCTCACGTGCCTCAAGAAAATTAATCTTAATTAGACCCAAAAACTTATAAATACATCTTCATAGGTTATGATGAGAATTTAAAAGGTTATAAGCTTTAAAATCGCCAAATTTGAAAAATAATTTAATCTAGAGATGCAATTTTCAAGGAGCTTAAAGCTTATTCAGGTCAAGAATAACCAAAGGAGAAGAAAAATACTAAAACAATGATCTTCAAGACCGAAATAGAAAGGAATATGCACATATGGGAAAAAAATAAAATGGATTAGAGGATGGATAAATAGAAGAGGGCTCAATGAGTTCAAATAATATGAAGGACGATCATACAAAGGAACATGTAGAGACCATTCTCTATTGAGAAGGTCCACAATAAAATTGAATTCAATTAGTTGGTATATACCACTAGATTTTTGTAGTATATTTGCTTTGTTAAGAACTAATGATGAACCTATATATTCTATAGAGGATTTCTCTATAGAGACAAGTGAGTCTTGAATGTAGGCCATGTAGGAGGAGATGATGGATTTGGATAGTTGTGATACTTATGATCTTTTTAGTTTTTTGAAAGGAGGAAAAACCACTGGTTACAAGTGGTATTTAATATGAATTTTGGTGTAGACGACAAGAAGATAAATACATGTCCAGACTATCAGCCAAGGGATACTCCTAGATAGGGCTATTTTTTGGGTAAAATATTCTCTTCTATTGCTAGGTTATCTTATATTAGGGTATTCACACCAAGATGATGGAAAAAAGTGGCCACATGATGAAAAAAATCAAATTTTCACAAAACCTGTGTGCGTTATTCAAAAATTGAAATCAATTGGCTCGGGGAAATTGAGCCAATTAAAAAATACTAAAATTTCTCCATAACTTGCACGTGTTATGAAGAACTAAAATTTTTCCATAACCTGCATGTGTTATGAAGAACTAAAAGTTATCCATAACCCGCACGGGTTATGAAGAACTTTTTTTTTTTTGTAATGGACTTAAATGCACCATGCCCATAGTTTAACAAAACTTGTACATGTTTTTCTTTTGTAAAAATCTTTGGTCTTAAGTGATCAAGAACACACACACACACACACACACACACACACACACACACACACACACAGAGACCTAAACATATATCATACATGTTATGAGCACCTAAATATATTGTCCAAATTTCCCCATAACCCATATAGGTTTTGAGGACCTAAACATATTTCTTCTACAATAGTCCTTTGTCTTTTAGGTGGTGAAATATGTTTGGAGGACCTTGTACTTATCACAGGAATATCTGCTTCTTTCTCTATTTGCGATGTCCTCTTGGGTGGTGTAGGGGTGGTATTAGGTACATCGACCATTGTAGGAGGTGGAACAGTCTCCTCTACAACTTCAAGAGGTGGCAGGGCTACAGGAGCAGTGCTTGCCAACCCGACAACTCCTTTTGAAATCTTCTTCCTGACTTCTTTCATCTCATCTTTGGTAATACCTTCCTTTTCTGCAAGATTTTCAACTACATTCTCAACTTTCCTTTTCCTTGCTGCTCTAGTTTGTTCCTCTGTGATTTTGGCTTATTTTTCTTCATATGTTCTCCATCTTTCTTTGGAAGGATTAGTCTTAGAAGATAAGACATGTTCTACTTGCATTGTAAGAACTTCTGCACCGACCTCATAGCCCATAAGGTAACTCCACTTCTTCCTAGGTTCATCTGTCTTAAAGCATACACAATCAGTTTAAACCATGAAACAAATTGTATCTTTGTATTTCTCAACAATTTTCTAAGGAATTCTTACTCTTTCCTTCATTCAAGCCTTTGAATAATTTTGGACATGGAAAACAATTATCCATCTACCCAAGTGTTGTTCTATCTCCTATAACTCTTTGTAATTAGAATGCCAGTAAGTTCACTATCTTTCCATGCCCTAGGGTACATTCTAGGAAATTTGTGAACTATATGAATATATATATGTATTAATAGAGACCCAAACCTGAATGCTTTTGATTTGTCTCGCTTGATCAGATTGACATTCTCCAAGAATTGTTTTTTGAAAACCTCACATAGATTATACTTCACATTCTCCTTCTCTATCTTATAGGCCATCATAATGAATCCCGCGGAAACTGAATTAGGTCGGATGCTGTGATGAAGTTTATACCCAAAAATCATAGAAATCAACCTCACATCTTCCTGAAAGATGTCGGCTATAGTCATTCCCTCTTATCCCATTTGGAATGTGTTAGGGTTTCTATCTATTTCTTCATTTTTTTCTCTGCAATAGGGATAGCACTAGACTTATCCAACCTAGTCATATCATGAATTAACTCACTTGTAATCTTAACAGGCTGCTCTCCTATCCATAGAAATTGATCATGAACTATTATAAGAACATTCTTAATCCATTCTCCTTCGTCAAACTCATAAAGTTCCTCCATTTGCATAACACTGAGGTTTTGTAAATGAATGAACTCATCATTCCATGATCCATCACCTATTATCATGTCCTTCATCTCTTTGAATATCTCAAAGTCTCCCAACAAATCATATTTACAGTGATTGTATGCCCCAATGTCTTCCACATGAAGCACGTTATAAGGTGTTTGTGAAAATGTTCCTTCAGGATCATCTTAAATGGACTTGTAAGGATTTTTCTTGAATTTGTATCTTGGCCTCTCACTAACATCAAATACCAACATAGTATCTATAGTAGAAAAAGCTCACAATAGATCAAAATACCTTTTGATTGATGAATCAGGGTATGCACACTCATCGATCATGAAAATGCCCTAGCTTCTATGCTTGTTCCTCTAGTCTCCTTCATCTCTGCTCGAATTGTGATTAGAAATGTCGAAGTAAATAAACTTATACTTCATCATGCACAGATTGACACATTTTCCAATGAACTTATAAGTCTCCAAATGACCCAATCATCCATTTTTCTTGTGACCATTCACTATAGTGTGTGCAATGAAGAGATCTCAAATAGAGACTCCAAACTAATCATATATATTGTCCATAAGCTCACATCAACTTATTCTGCAAATACATGGGTTGGATAGATTTTTGTTATTTCTCCAAAAATCCCCCTAAGGCCATGTCTGGCCATTTGGGTTGAAGTAGGAACATCAGACGAAGGTTTAGTAACATCTACTGAATCTCCCGGAACCTTAGACTCACTTTGTTCCTTCACTTTCCATACTTTACCACTTTCCTTGTCTCCTTCCTTCTTAAAATGCTTGTCAAACTCATTCATATATCAT
Organism: Thuja plicata; assembly: GCA_018584345.1. Taxonomy (NCBI): domain Eukaryota; kingdom Viridiplantae; phylum Streptophyta; class Pinopsida; order Cupressales; family Cupressaceae; genus Thuja; species Thuja plicata. The sequence continues at coordinate 1,580,231 of MU226068.1, read as the reverse complement.
GCTAAATTTTTTCCAACATCACCAACATTTTTATTCACAACCATAGGTGGTGGTCTTCTGTTGCTTGTAGCTCTATTATACTTGCAAAACTTCACTATATTTCCTTGATTGTTATATTTATAACATGTAGGAGATGATCTATTTTGATTAACATGCAACCTGCAGTTCCTTCCAATGTGTCCAAAGTGGTTGCATTTGTAACATGTGATCTTAGATGCTATTTCTTCTCTGATGTAATCTTGTTTAGTGCTGGACTGATCAGGTTTTCCACATTCTATCTTCTTGTGCCCATATTCATAGCAATTGAAACAATAACCATAAAAGGACCTATAAGGAGTCTTACCTCTGCAATCCCTCTTCATGTGACCAACTTTGTTACATCCAAATCATCTTCCTCTAAAAGGTCCGTGCTATTCTCTAGGTTCCTCTTGATGTATATGATCTTCCTGTTGATTAGGTATCTCAATTGATTTACCTTTAGACTATCTTTCTTGAGATTTTGAATATTCTTCTTAATGAAATCCAACTCCTATCATATCACGTTTAGGATTTTGTCTTTCCCTCTGTTCATCAATCTTGTCACTGCTTGCATGAAGTTTTTCAATGTGATTCTTTTCTTCAACAAGTTCTCCCTTAATGATTTGGTTGAATTTATCTAATTCATGGTACTTCATTCTGTAATCATCAAGTTCAAACTGCATCTTCTCCATCTGGACATTTGCATTCTTCAATATTTCTTCAAGTTTTATCTTTTCATATTTCTCTTGTTGTATTTCTTTATCCATCTGAATAGTGGTAGCTTCGCATTCATGCTTCAATGTCTCTATGTATTTTTCAAGCTGCTTAATATGATCAGATGTATCATTATCATATTCATCATGTATCTTATCCATAAGATATCATCTTTGGTTCCTAGAAATTTCAAGCTGTTCCTTAAGCTTCTATATGAATCCCTCATATTTTCTCAATTTGAATTCTAACTCAGCATTATTATTTTTTACCTTATCAAGGTCTTCAAGTGCTACCTCAAAGTTTTCTTCCAAACTACTTGAATCCATCTATATCTCCCTCAAGTTGTTAGACTTTCTCTCTAAGGGCCACAAGCTCTGATACCAATTGTTAGGATTAAGTAATACTGAGAGGGGGTGAATCATTATTACAATACTTTACCAACAAATTTAACCAATTCAAACTTAATCAAGAAAGTACTAAAATAATAAGAACATGCATATAAAGTAGACAACTCATAACACCATAATTTGTTCACGAGGAAACCCCGACCAAGGGAAAACCCCGGTGGGGATGATACCCATAGATGATGCACTAAGAAGTATAGTGTCCCTATTAGGATACCTAGCCAGTTAGGAACTAAATATTACATTTATATATCCCTGTTAAAGAAGAGAAACCCTATTAGGGGTATCTAATGAGCACACTTCCCTTACAAAGAAAAACTTTGTTACAATGATTTATCAATATGAACTATACAAGAATTTTCTATACTCAAGTATTCCCAGTTATAGCTCACATTATCTGTACTCTGATTCCAACATCACAATGCATCTACTTATCCAACATACCTCTTCACATCATAAAAAAACCTTACTTATATACTCGATCTCAAAATATTCTTCCAGTCGGCTCACAAGCACATCACAAAACATGTCCAAATCTTAACCGAATAGAAAATACATAGTCGGTGATCATACGTCAACAAAAATAGGGTAATATCTAATCCAAATCCATAGTAGCACTTTTTGATTTCACAAAATACTCCCTTAATCATCGCGACCATTCATTTGCCTTGTATATCTATTGTACTATCTTTGCATCACTTCAATAGGCTGTAACTCTGTTCAGTCAACTCCAGAATCCAAGCGACCTTAAATAAAGGTCTATTACATCCCATAGTACACTCCTCTAAGCTCACATGACTTATTTCAATTCATACTGTGCTCACTGATAAAAAATGTATGATTGTACCCTGTTAACTACATCCTGGACTTAGTCATTTTACAAAACTGAATATCCAAAACTGGATTGTACTTCAAGAGACCATGCCAATGAGTAGTGTTTCCATAAATGAAAACCTTTATTACTTTTGATTAGGCCACTTTCCAACACAAAAAAGACAAAATAATCATAGTTTATAGAACCCACTGTATGGTTAGCAAATCTGGGCATATTTTTGTTTGTGATGTTTTGCATAATTATCATTCTTTTGGTAAACCTAAGATTGACTACAATTATCCAAAATCCATTTGTATGATATTTTGACTTAAAAAATACTTGAGCACCATTCCATTAGTCAAATTCCATGTTGAATGCATGAATATAACTTTTAAATAGGAATAAATAGCAAGGAACTAATTCAAGAAAAGCTTAAACCTTTGTTACTTGAGCAAACATAATTTTTGGTGCAGCTAAAATAATACTCAAATAACTTTGACTTTTGCTTTATATTCATCTATTATTTGGGAAAAAAGGATAAGTCTCCTGATCACCTGCTCCAAATGGTTTAGATGTTCTTCTCTGCTACTACTGAAAATTAGTATGTCATCAAGGTAAATAACAACAAATTTGCCAACGAAGTCAATGAAAATTTCATTCATGAGTCTCATGAATGTGCTTGGGGAATTTTTTTATTCCAAATGGTATTACAAGCCATTCAAATAACCCTTTAGTTGTCTTGAATGTAGTCTTCCATTCATCCCCTAGTCTGATTCTTATTTGGTGATATCCCGATTTTAAGTCTATTTTGGAAAAGTAACAAGAAGTCCCAAGTTGATCCAGTAGGTCCTCAATTCTTGGAATGGGGAATCAATATCTAATTGTTATTTTTTTATAGTCATGCTATCAGTGCATAACCTCCATGTTCCATCCTTTTTAGGTGCTAAGATAGAAGGGACTGCACAAGGACTGAGACTTTTTTGCATTAGGCCTTTAGCCAACATTTCTTAGACTTGTTTAGAGATCTCAACATTCTGATTTGGAGTCATCTTATAGGGTGCCTTATTTGGCAATGAGGAACCTAGTATTAGATCAATTTGATGAGTGATATCTCTAACGGGTGGGAGGGAAGAGGGTAGATCATTTGTTATGACATCATTATATTTTTTTAGCAACTCTTTGACCTCTACTGGTATGGGTGCTATCTTGAAAAATTATTCCTTTTCTTTAGGCTTCATGATTAGTATGAAACTTTCCTCCTTTGATTCTTTCAATGTTTTTACCATTTCTTTTTTCCCTAGCATGATTACAGTGGGTTACTTCTCTAATTTTTGATCAGGCAATGGCTTCATTGTAAAGGTTTTTCCATCCCTAATGATAGTGTAGGTTTTTTTCCTAAAACTATAAGTGGCATCCATGTCATATTTCCATGGTCTTCCGAGTAGAAGATGGCAAGCATCCATCTCTACAACATCACACAAAACCTTATCCTTGAAATCTCCTAGAGAAAATTCTACCATAGCCTGTTCAGTGACTAGTGTTTGTTGTCCTTTAGTGAGCCAAGAAACATTCTAAGGGAAAGGATGTGGTGTTTTCTTCAATTCTAACTTATGTACCATTTCTTTAGAAATTAAATTCTCTATTGAACTAGAGTCTATTAACAAGTTAAATACCTTTCCTTGGAGCTTGATCCTTGTTCTGAAAAGGTTCTTCCTTTGGGGTGGCTCTTGAGTGTGTGGTACTTGCAAGAAGTCTTGTCTCATCATCAAGACTATTCCTTCTTCATCTTCCAGTTCTTGATTGTCTTCTTGGACCAACTATGCTCTTCTTTCACCTTGATTGTTGTTCCTCTTTTCAGGGCATCTCCTTGCATGGTGGCCTATCTGATTGCAGTTGAAACACCTTACGGGTTCATTTTTTCTTCCCCTACCCCTACCAAAAGGTCTCTTCCTTTGAAGCCTCCTCTGTTGCTTGACTCTCCTTGGTCTCTTCCTCCTTGATTCTAATCCATGGGTCTATCACTACTTGACTGTCCTCTACCCCATGATCTGCCTCTTACTCTAAAATTTTTATTGGGATTGTTATTGCTCTTCCCTCTAGTGCCTTGGTCTTGTCTTCTTCTGAATTTGTCTTCAACTTTTAGTGCTAATTGAAATTACTGTTGGACTGTAGTAGGAGAGCATAAACTCAACTCATCCATAATGTTTATCCTTAGTAATTGAATGTATCTTCCAAGCTTGACACTTTCTGGCTCTACCATCTTAGATTTCATTGAGAGCCTACGAAACTCTTTAGTTTACCCTGAGACATCCATTTATTTTTGTCTCAAACTCTATATTTTATTTTGAATTTGCATTTCATAATATTTTGGCACATAAGCCTCTTTTCACTAAGGCCATCATCTTCTTCCATGTGCCAACTAGATTCTTATCCATCTTCACCCTCTCTACTTGAGTGAAGTTCCACCAAGGGCATATCCCTTCAACTTGGACTTTGCTATTTTCACCTTTTGGTGTTCTGGTATCTCCTCACACACAAACGAGATTCCAAATGTGAGCACTATAGATACATTCATAAATCATCCAACACATGTTCACATGGTGAACACCATGAGTGGAAGAAATAAAAGTCATGCACTCACAGATATTTAGGAACAAGGAATCCAATTACCACCTTGGCTTATACCAACACTTATCACATGACCTATGGAAATTTTAGGAGAAATTCATCATGCCATCTGAAATGAAGTTTTTGACCCCCTTCAATGAGCTCTACAGGTAGGGTCTCTCATATCACAAATAGTCCAACCTTTCATCCCACCATCCATCGTGTACACTACACCTCAATCTACCCCAGTCACAGTCTTGGGAGCCCTGCCTCCTAATCCACCATCAGTAGTGCAAGCAATACCACCCATCATTATGCAAACACCTACACCTATCCAACCCATAGTTACTCTACCCTCACAAGCATTCCCTTCATTTTTGGCACAATTCCCACCACCACCAGTCAACATTAAGCAAGCTAGCGCTCCACCCCTCACCACTCAGCCCATTCAAATAGCTTCTACCAGTTTGTAGCTTCAAAGCACCCAAATCTCCATGCCTGTTCCACCCTTTTCTTCCACAACATCTCATAAAAAACAAACACAATTCACCACAAGCATGCTACTCATGAATCATTACAACCAACCCCTATTTCTGCAAGGGCCCACTTCCCACCTGGTAGTACAATCACAACGTATGCCAACACTTCTTCCGCAAGCACAATCCAACCCAAATCCTCCACAACAAGTTCCTCAATTTGGTCAAACAACACAAGGTGCTTCATCCTCCACTTAGAACTACTCGCAAGTAGCCATGCAGACCCTAGACATTCGCACATAGACACAGAGCACCAACCCACTCACCTCCCAACCACAAAAAACATTCACCAACCCATATGCAGCCTCACAATCCGCTATCCAACCCACTCAACAACAACCCCAATAGCATACCACCAATCCATTTGTATCCCAAGTACTACAACCATAGCTCAATCCCTTCACCGCAATGCAAACTTCTATCCCACCTCTTCAACATCAACCTCAACAGCAACAACCCCAGTAAGAATAGTAGTAGATCACTGATCTATTTGTCTCCCAAGTACTACAACCATAATTCAATCCCTTCACCGCCATGCAAACCACTACCCAACCTATCCAGTAGAAACAACCACAGACGTAGGAGAAAATCCCTTAACCACACAATCACTGTAGCAATTTTCCAATCCTTTTTCTACCACACAACCCACTATCTAGCCTACTCAGCAACATCAATCCCACTTCGCCAACTACCTAGCCATGCCATCTTCCACTACATCACAAAATTTTCCACTGCCACAACAATCAAGTGTTCTTGTTAACACCAATTACTTTACCACAACAACTGGGGGCATTCCACCGCAAAACACCTATCCTCCATCCTTAAACAGTACAACACCACCACCCTATGCAAGTGCACAGTAGGCTCTACCCACTTACCCAACACCAGAGAAAATACAAGCCTACTTCTAGCAGCTACAAAAACCACATCAGGATTTTCCACCTCCACCGCAATATTCCCCTCAGCCGTAGTTCCCACAACAACAAACCATCTATGTTGATCATCAACCTCCATATCAAACACCACAATACCCTCCGCAAAACCCCTGTATACACCAGCTCCGTTCAACCCATACATCACAAACAGGATCAACATGCCAAGGACTAACAATCCCCCACCCGTCAACCAAGAATGGGAAGAAATGAAGAATGCCCTTAAAGAGCTACAAGCTGGGACTGAGACTAAGAAATTCAAGTTTGAGGAAGTATGTCCCTATCCATTCGATTGATCCATCATGAGCATCCCCTTTCCTAACCATTTTGAAACACCTAAATTTGACTAATATCAAGGAAAGGGAGATTCAGTTAGTAATATCAAGGAATTCTATATGTCATGCCAAGAAGTGGCCTACAGTGATAACTTCCTCATGCAACTATTCCCTAAGAGTTTGGGAGGGACCACTCTTGAATGGTTATATAAGATCCCCTATGACACATTGTCCAAATTTGCAGAGCTATCCGAGAATTTTGTAGCACAATATGTGCACAACATTGAGAATGAACTCTCCCTTCTGGACTTATGCAAATCCAAACAGAAAGGAGGAGAGAGCTTAGCAAACTATCTTTAGTGCTGGCAAGGGCTCACCATGAGATTTTCATATCAACCCCTAGAGAAACACCTCATCACAATCTTTATAAAAAATATCCATCCCAAACTAGCTTACCACATGCGCATGAACTACATACAGACGTATTAGGATATCAGAGGAAAGGGAATGGATCTTGAATGGGGTCTTGTAGAAGACGATGCCATAAATCACTACAAGGAACCACAACCCAATATAAACAATAATGATCACTCATGATATTGGAACATGAACAAAAATGTCGTAACAGACGAAACCACAGACACTAAACATGTCCAGATCATTTTTGCAAGTCCCCAAACACCCACCCCAACATATCAACAACAACACTACTAGCAGACCATACCAGTGCAGACCTACTAGAAACCACAATATCAAAAAGTGCCACCTCCCCCAACATATTAGTAAGCAACACAACATCAAGCGACATAAAAACAAAACACACACCCATAGAAAGCTACACAAACCAACTATCAACACAACTATCAGAATCCCCAAAAACTAGAAAAATGCAATATCAATCAAACAAGGACAGAAAAAACCACATAGAGATCAGTACGTGCCTAAATGCACATTCACTCCTTTGGGGGAACCTAACAAATTCATATTCTATAGAATGGTGAAAGAAAACCTGATTGTATACCCACCACTGATGCAACCCTTTGAGGACTCTACTCCTAAACCAAAATGGTATAAGGACAATGAGTATTGTGATTATCACCATGTTAAGGGACAGGCTACTATCAGGTGCATGAAATTGAAGCACTATATCCAAGACCTCATTGATTGTAATGAAATCAAAGTAGATTCTACAACCAATGCCTCACCCAACAATGATTTGAAAATCTACCAAAATGTATTCCCTAACCATGGTGACAACAAGGGACCAACCAACAAACACAGTACTAAAACATCCAATCAAGGTAAACAAGACAATACCAGAAATAACGTCGTAGCCTATGTTGACTTTGGGAGCTTAATTGGTTGCATATCCCAGGTTGACCGTCGGTAAATGTTATCCATGTCAAAGGTGCTGATACCAATTGTGCAGTCACGACACATCGAGGACACAGCTATTATCGGTGCTAGTATTGCCTCATCCTCTAGGGAACAATACAATCTATTGGAACATCTAGGGAATATGCATGTCCAAATCTCCATCCTAGATCTCCTTCGTATATCACCCATACATCAATAAATCCTGAACCAAACTCTCCAAGAGTCTCGTATACCCATCAATATCGACACTAGCCAATTCCAAAACCTTGCAAGATACTTGTCCACTTCATGCAAAATATCTTTCAAAACCTTGGACATGCCATTTTTTGAGCACAATCATAACCTCCCCCTTCACATCACAGTCATGATAAAAAACTTTTCAATCAAACGAGTCATGATAGATAATGGTTCAGCCCTGAATCTTTGCACTTTGAAATTTGTTAAGCAACTGGGATACTCTAAGGAAGATATACTAAGTGACATCATTACTATCAAAGCATACAATAATATGGAATGCACCTCAAAATCCACAATATCCTTGCCTATCCAATTGGGCCCAACAGTACAAGAAACAACATGCCATGTGGTCGTTCTTGACCTCCCATACAACATCCTCCTCGGACGCCCGTGGATCCACTCTATGCAGGCCATCCCTTCCACCTACTACCAATGCGTCAAGTTCCCCCATAACATAATTGAGATCACCATCCATGATGATCCCCATCCCTTCACATAATGTCATGTGATGGAATCCTCATATCCACATTCAACTAATTGTCCTAGAACTGACAGTTGCACATCCATCCCCAGCTCCTCCAAAAACCTTCCTGATCCAAGCACTATCCTTTCATCCACTCTTTCCAACATCAAGATCGATCACCAAGGCTAGGAAGAATACAACCTCACCGATGATTTTGCTGTCAGATCCCTACCAACAGATCCACATAAACATGGGCGTCCATCTAGTTACATAGAACATAAGGAACGTGAGCCAAAACAACTTGGTTCTACTACCTTTCTTTCCCATGACATTCTGAATGGCTAGGAAATTGTACTTGATATCAACAATTGGCTGTACAAAGATCCCACACCTCCTGACAGTGGCCTCCTCGATCAATTCAAAGGCAAATAACCTCTACCCACAAACTGGTCACTGAAAAATGGAACTATCAAGGAGATAGAGTAGGCCCCGAAGAAAAAGGCATGAGAGCTCCCATTAAGGCATCTAAACTAAAAAGACACATTGGTCTGGGCTTTGAACATAATACATCTGGCATTGGCCATGACACAACTGGGGGCACTATTGAAACTAGTCTAACTTATCACATTCCCCTGGGCAACATACACGAATTTAAAGACATCCCGGTGTACGCCTCTCTTTCTGATTCCCACAGCTTTCCAAAGGAGAGGGTTAGTAGTAAAGGTTTCACAAATGAATGCAAATCAAGTATATAATGACTACTAAATGAATAACAGAAACGTGAGCAATAAAATGTACAAGCAAGAGAAAGGAAGACAAATAAATGCAAAACCCACGATGCTTGAAGCTTCTATTGTTTCTCTCTACTCCTTTTGAAACACTATTCTTGATGCTCAGTACTGGCGAGGCAGCGTCTATGACTTGAGAAGCTTCAAGAATTTTGACAATTGAAATGTGTGTGTGGTTGCAAGATGGCTTGAATGCTAGAACCAAACTGACGAAGTAATGGCGCACGAGAGCTTCAAATCCTGGACCCTTCAAATGGTTATGAAGGGTTTATTATATAGGATTTGGTGATGATATGAATGGTTGAGATCAATCCCAGAGATGGGGAGATGAACGGTTGAGATCAAAAGGAACAAGAGAGGTCCTCAGTAAACTCCACCTCTTCATTTGGTAAAGAGTAGATAGACTTTGGTTAACTGAAGAGCTAATTATGAGTTACCTTTTTGAACTGAAGAGGTGGGTGAAGTTACCCATGTGGACTGGAGAGATGGGTGGAGTAACCCATGTGATCTGATTGGCGTTATCTCTTTGAAGATAAATGAATATTTAATTCATTTATTTAATAATTGTTTTCAACATGTGAGATAATTGAATTCTTTGTTATTAAGAATTGCTTTATTTGATGAAATTAAATTAATTTAATTGGAAGAATTTAATTAGTAAGTTTAAATATTTGAATTTAAACTATAGGAAATTGAGTTTAATTAATCAATTAATGGTAATTAATCAATTAAAGCTCTTTAATTAAATAAAATTAATTATTTAATTAATTTTGGGAATTTGATTAGATGATTTGGGGAATGAATTTAGAGGAAAATAGATGATTAATTAATGATTAAAAAACTATTAATTAATAGATGAAAATTAGTGTTTTTAGTGTAAAGTCGCAAGCCTGTCCATTTTAGGGTGTCTACATTTGCCCCTCTTTGATGTGATGTGACTTGTCGCAGTGTGTCAAAGAATTTTTAGATTTGATCCTGCCCTAGCTTGCCCCAGTGATAACAAGTGGACTATATGCCCCCTCAACAAATTAAGCATAGAAAATGCGTTAGATGAGCATTAATTTGTTGAAAAAGTGAATCACTATATGATGATGATGATGAATGCATTCCAATGTTAGTTATGATGTTATGCAAGATGGTGGATATGAAATGCATGTTTATATGAGATGATTTATGGATGCATGTGATTTTATGATTTATCATGTATGCAACTACCATGTTTTTTCTTTTCTATTGTACTTTAAATGGCATGAATGCAATCTATTTATGAGCAAAATATCTGAGTAATGCATGTGTTAGTTAGAAAGAATTTAGTTTGGATAGATATTCTTTGAGATTGATCTAATAGAATTTTGATGATAGAAAAGTTTTCTTTTTGCATTTTTTGGATAGATATGATTTGATAGAAAGGATGAATGTCCCAAGTCGTTGCCCCTGTTTCTAATATTTGTCATCATTGCATCTTTTTTGTATTTTTTGATATTTCAAAAGAGCGTCGAATGATCCAGATCACATAGCACCTGGATACCGCCACAACCTCTTGATAGTGGAAGGAGTAGAGAGATTGAATAGAAAGAGAACCATAGTGCACCCAAACATTGACCATCTAGATTCAATTATGTTCCCTGTTTGAAAAGAAAGAGAGCCAAAAGCACCTAGATATTGACCATCTAGATGCCGCTTGTCCTCTGAGTTAATCTAAAACAAAGAAACCAAGATAGAACTCCTATGTACCCAGAGTCCATCTGGATAACACTGTGAGCTCTTGATTTTGTAAAAGGGAAAGCCAAGCAAACAAGATAGAACTCCTACGCCCCTAGAGTCCATATGGATAGCATCGTGAGGTCTTGTTTGCAACATAAAGGGAAAGACCATAGAAACCAAGATAGAAATCCAAAGCAACTCAGAGTCCATCTGAATATTGCTGCGAGCTCTTGATTCTATAAAGAAAACAAACAAAATAAAAGAGAAGGAATGTCCAATTCTTTCCCAGGTTTAAGCTCAGATCATGGAACTGCACGACTGTCAGATAAGTGACAGCGCCTACCGCATTTATCCTAAATCATCATGGCCCTGAAATTGAAGTGAACATTCAACAGACATCAATCCAAGAAAATAAGTCATGATCTATCATAGCTACTCTCCTCACATGGTGGATCCTAGAGTAGCATAAGAACATAACCCCGAAATATAGACTGACATCTGACCGATTTGACTGACCTAGTCAACATTTTTGTGTGGTACCTCGATGTAGTTGGATTCTCTTGATTGAATCAACTCTTTGGATAGGCTTGTTTAGCTTGATTTGATTGATTGTGTTGGCAGCCGATTAAGTTGTGTCAGATGGGCCAAATGCGTGTTCGCAAAGCTCATGATTGTGATAGTATTGATTGATAGATTTGATTGTTCTGATCGTATTGGTAGCTGATCAAGCTGTGTTAGATGTGCCCAATGCTTGTTCACAAAGCTCATGATTGTGACAATTTTGATTGATAAATTTTGATTTGATCAATTTGGCAGCTGATCAAGCTGTGTCAGATAGGCCCGATGCTAATTTGTAAAGCTAATGATTGTGACCATTGATTGACTGGGTGTGCTTGCCCCTTGCTTTCTTGATAACCAAGTTGGTTTTATTGCTTTGGGATTTTACAATTTTTTGAATATTTTTGATGAAGATAGATTTTATCTTGATTTTTGATCTTTTTAGGATTTTTTAGTAGCAAAGGTTTCACAAATGAATGCAAATCAAGTATATAATGACTACTAAACAAATAACATAAACGTGAGAAATAAAATGTACAAGCAAGAGAAAGGAAGACAAATAAATGCAAACCCCACGATGCTTGAAGCTTCTATTGTTTCTCTCTACTTCCGAAACGCTGTTCTTGATGCTCAGTATTGACGGGGCAGTGTCTATGACTTGAGAAGCTTCAAGAATTTTGACAATTGAAATGTGTGTGTGTGGTTGTAAGATGGCTTGAATGCTAGAACCAAACTGACGGAGTAATGGTGCACGAGAGCTTGAAATCCTGGACCCTTCAAATGGTTGTGAAGGGTTTATTATATAGGATTTGGTGATGATATGAACAGTTGAGATCAATTCCAGAGATGGGGAGATGAACGGTTGAGATCAAAAGGAACATGAGAGGTCCTCAGTAAACTCCACCTCTTTATTTGGTAAAGAGGAGATAGAGTTTGGTTAACTGAAGAGCTAATTAAGAGTTGCCTTTTTGAACTGAAGAGGTGGGTGAAGTTACCCATGTGGACTGGAGAGATGGGTGGAGT
>MU226068.1:1521495-1554328 GCA_018584345.1 Thuja plicata | reverse complement strand
TGGAGAGATGGGTGGAGTAACCCATGTGATCTGATTGGAGTTATCTCTTTGAAGATAAATGAATATTTAATTCATTTATTTAATAATTGTTTTAAACATGTGAGATAATTGAATTCTTTTTTATTAAGAATTTCTTTATTTGATGAAATTAAATTAATTTAATTAGAAGAATTTAATTAGTAGGTTTAAATATTTGAATTTAAACTATAGGAAATTGAGTTTAATTAATCAATTAATGGTAATTAATCAATTAAATCTCTTTAATTAAATAAAATTAATTTTGGGAATTTGATTAGATGATTTGGGGAATGAATTTAGAGGAAAATAAATGATTAATTAATGATTAAAAACCATTAATTAATAGATGAAAATTAGTGTTTTTAGTGTAAAGTTGCAAGCCTGTCCATTTTAGGGTGTCTACACCCGGAAGAGAAAATAGTGAGAGCTTATGATGATTTTGATGATGACATCTTCCTTGATAATGCTGTCCTTCACCAATTATCCCTCAATATCATAGACCTTCTCCTCATTCATCTGGAACTCATAAAATGGGACCAACCAAGCGTCATCCCTATAGACAAGTTTGAAAGCACGACCATGCTCCTAAGATTCATGGGAGCAATAGATCAACAACCAGACTGGGGAGAATCCTCTACACATGTATACAACTTGGACCCTGAGGCATACTTTGGGGGAGAGGAGGTCCTCAGCTACAAAATTGAAAATCAAAAGAGAAAAGAACAAAATGGATCTCTTAGTAAAAACCCTTCTGGGGCACTATCTGATCAGAAAAAGATAAAAACAAAGGGCGTATTTCTTGGTGAAAATATTTCTAAGGCACCATGAGATGGATATTCTCCTCTCCCTATTATCCATAATTACAGATCAATGTAGTCGTCCATCACCATTGAAGAAACCAAACATGTCAATCTGGGTACAAAAGATTATCCTCGGCTCACTCACATTGCAACATCATTAACAGAGGAAGAAGAAATGGCCTTTATATCTCTTCTTAGAGAATATCCTGACATCTTTGTGTGGTCCTACTCTCACATGCTTGGGTTGGACCCAAACCTCATGGTGCATCACTTATCAGTGGATCCAAACATCAAGCCAGTCAAGCAAAAAATCTGCATGATGCATCCTAAAGTAGCATTACTGGTCAAAGCAGAATTGAAAATTTTTTTACAAGCTAAGATCATAAGAGCAATCGATTATTCAGACTGGATTTCCAACATGGTTCCAATATCCAAGCTTGACAACTCAATTAGAATCTGCACAGACTTCTGTGATCTCAATAAAGCATGTCCTAAGGATGATTTTCCATTACCCAATATCGACATGATCATGGACCTCATAGCTGGACATGAGATGTTGTCTCTTATGGACGAATATCTAGGATACAATCAGATTCGTGTCACATAAGAAGATCAACACAAGAATACATGAATGAATTTAGAATAACTGAGAGGGGAGGGGTGAATCAGTTATCCTCAGGTCTAGATGTACCAATTAAAACTTTGCAGCAATTTAAACAACTGAGATCTACTCAACAACAGTAGCATATGTCAAAAACTTAAACATGCAATTTACTGTTCAGATGTAATTAGCTTGCAAAAACTTAATAGTAAAACAAACCATAAACATTCACACAAGTTGACACAAGTATTTAACACGGAAACCCAATTTGGGAAAAACCACCAGTAACATGCTACCAAGTTTTCACTCTTCTAAAGTGAGCTTTGTTAGGAGCCAACCCTGTTAAAGGTTACAAAAGACATTGCTAAATGTGACCTAGTTAAAGGATTTTCTCACCCTGTTAGGAGTGGCCTTGTTAGAGGACTTAGAACATTCCACCTGAATGTCACCTTGTTTAGAGGATTTACACAATGACTGTTAGGTCAACCTTGTTAAAGGATTTTGACTGATATAATGGTTAGAAAGTAATCAACAGTTGTGATCTGATACATACAACTTACTTTACAAATCCAGATCCAATTTCAGCTCTAATGCTAACTTACTGAGCGACCTCCATTCTCATCTCAAACTCTAGATCTACTTGGAAATTTGTCAAGCAATCACTCATGCAATTCTTTGCTTCTCTGTTCAACCTTCTCTGCTAGGTCATGCCAATCAGTAAATTAACTATGCAATCCTCTTGCATACACAAAAGCACATGCCATGAATAACCCCTTGAGGTTATCTTATACCTCTTTATCTAGGTCAGATAAATTTTTTCTGCTTAATCAAGATCGTAGATCTTAGGTTAGGTCAGATCCAACAAATCATCCCATCATTATATTAGCATTTAATTCTCCAAAGTAGTCTTTAATTAAATCTTTAATCCATGCATTAATTACGGCTACCCATGCATTAAATAACCTGGATCAATCTTTAATTCACTTTACATATCCCAATAAAATTAACTATGTTAGCTAGAGATCTTAAATCTCATCATTAATCAAAATACTGGGGCTCGGCCACCATTGTGTTCTCACTCGGCCAACACCGAACTTGCTCAACAATTTCACTGATGCTCGGTCGTCACTAGAAATTTTTATCGGCATACTGGTGCTCAGCACAAACCAACTAGTAAAACTGTCATCAAAAGATAAACAACACATTGCTTTGCCAATGTGCCAACAGATCAAGTACCCTTGTTATTTGCCTTAACTCAACCATTCCACTTGGTCTTCTTGTTAAATCTTCTTCATCAATAAATAGATATGGTACTCAAACAGATAGCAATAGTCTCACCAGTTAAGGTTTGACATCAATGATAAAACAACCATTGTTTGCATTGTAACTTTCCAACAATCTTCCTCTTTGGCATTGATGGCAAACACTAAACATTTAAAACAATAATTTAATAAGCATAGTTACCATACAATCCAAAAAGTCACCTGTGTTCCTTGATATGAAAAATTGTTCATTAATGTCTTTATCTTCATTCTGCTTCTCATCTTGCAAAACTTTTATCCCTCGATGTCTATGATAACACTGATGTCTTTCTGTTTCTGTTCATCAATCTCTTTTTCTCTAAGTAGTAAATTCTCCCTTTTTCAATAAACTTCTCCCTCTTTGACAAAAATTCCAAAGACGTTGACATCTTTATCATGTAGATTCTCCTGTTCATAAATCTGTATCATGCTATTCCTATCATCTTGTTTTATGACTGATCTTATTTTCTGTTCTTGTTCAACTTCACATCTTTAGGCAGCTTCCTAAAGTGTGACTGCCTGTGCATCAATGTGTCAAATATTCTAACTATAAAATTTGATGCAACAGTTCCATACAAAACTTAATTATCTTTAGTTAGGGGAATCACCCCCAATTTACCTCATAGATACTCATGAGCATCTTTGGGTAGTGCTTTTGTAAATATGTTTGCTAACTGTTCCTTAGTGTTCACATAATCCAGTCTCACTTCCTTCTTCTAAACTAGTTCCCTCGAGTAATGATACTTGATAGCTATATGCTTTATCTTAGAGTGTATTATAGGGTTCTTAGAAATATTTATGGCACTCGTGTTATCACAATATATGATAAATGGTTCTGTGATCTCTTCTTTCATACCTTTCAATAGTATCTTCAACCACACAATATTAGAACAATTGACTGCTGCTACCACATACTCGGCTTCAGCTGTAGATTGTGAGGTGCAGTTCTATTTCTTTCTTGTCCATGAAATCAATCTTTTTCCCAAAAGAAATGCTCCTCCTGTGGTGTTTTTCATGTCATCAACATTACCATCCCAATCAGAGTTAGTGTAAAATCTGAGCTCAAACTTGTCATCCTTTATGTAATATAGGCCATAGTCATCAGTTCCTTTCAAATATCTTAGAATCCTTGTTACTTCCATCAAGTGAGTTTCCTTGGGATTAGCATAAAACCTAGCAAAAATTCCAACAGCTAGGGAAATATTAGGTCTACTGTGTACAACATATTGCATCTTTTCAATCATTGACCCATAGAGGGTTTGATTGACTTCTTTAGTATCATCATCCTTTGTCAACTTCTGTCCAGTAGCCATGGGTGTACTCACTAGTTTTGACTCTTCCATTCCAAAAGTTTTCAATATCTCCTTGACATATTTAGATTGAGTGATATAGATACTATTCTTCATTTGATATATTTGTAAGCCAACAAAAAATTTAATCTCACTAAACATAGACATCTCAAATTCAGTTTGCATATCTTTTGCAAATGTTTGGCATAACACATCTTGTCCACATAATATAATGTCATCTACAAAAATTTCAGCTAATAAAGTACCTTTACTTTGCTCTGTCTTCAAATATAGGTTTCTATTGTCATTAGTTCTTGCAAATCTAATCTTTATCAGATAATTTTTTAATCTCTCATACCATGCTCTTGGTGCTTGCTTTAGTCCATAAAGTGCCTTGTGCAATCTGCAAACCATATTCCTCTTGTTTGGGTCAACAAAACCATCAGCTTGTTCAATGTACACTTCTTCTTCCAATATACCATTGAGGAATGCAGACTTCACATCCATATGATAAACTTAAAAACCCCTGTAGGCTGCATATGCAAGTAAAGTTCTGACTCCTTCCAATCTTGCAACTGGGGTGAATGTTTCACCATAGTCAATTCCTTCCGCTTGTGCATAACCCTTGCATACCAGTCTAGCTTTTTTTCTTGTCACTTCTCCATGTTCATTCAACTTATTTCTGAATACCCACTTAGTACCAATTACATTTTTGTCATTCGGCCTAGGTATAAGTGTCCAAGTCCTTTTCTTTTCAATTTGTTCAATTTCTTCATTCATTGCTTGTATCCAGTCTTCATTTTCTAAAGCATCTTTTACAGTTTTAGGCTCAAAATCACATAACAGACATGTACCATCTCTCAACATACTTCATGTCATAACTACAGAATCCTTCGATCCAATGATTTGATTAGGATTGTGGTGCCTCCTCACATACTTTGCTAGAGTAGGTTCACATTTTGCTTCAAATTCATTGTTCTCATTCAATGTAGGTTGATTATATGACTTAACATCCCCATCAGATAGCTCAACATTCACCTCTTGTTGCTCAGAAACTCCACTCTATGACTCGAAAAGTGATAACTGTTGCTCGATAGCCTTACTCACAGGTTCAAGTAATGCATTAGAATCTTCCTCATCTAGATAGACAAATGAATTGTAACTTTCAGGTTCTTGTGTACTTTCAGCTTCATTTCTTTCTTCATATTCATCAATTCTAACATTTTCACTTTCCACAACTTTGTTAGTATTAGAATTCAAACACTTGTATGCTTTGCTTTTAGTTGTATATCCAAGGAATATACCTTCCTCTCCTTTAGCATCAAGTTTTCCATTTATATTGTCCTTTAGTATAAAACATTTTCTTCCAAAAACTTTGAAATATCTTACACTAGGTGCATATCCACACCAGAGTTCATAAGGTGTAGCATTAGTACCTTTCCTAATTTGTACTCTATTCAGGGTATAGACTGCAGTACTTATAGCTTCTTTCCAATATTTCTGTGCAACATTTTTCTCCATCATTAGTGTTCTTGCATAGTCCATGATAGATCTATTTCTACATTTAGAAATACCATTTTGTGGTGGTGTCTTAGGTGCAGACATCTATCTTTTTATGCCTCGGTCATTGTAGAAACTGTTAAACTCATTGGAAGTAAACTCGCCTCCTCTGTCAGATCTCAAAAATTTCAAACTTTTACCTGCCTCCTTTTCAACTTTTGCCAAGTACCACTTAAATAATTGGAATGCATCAGATGTTTCCTTAAGAAACATCACATTCATCATCCTAGAATAATCATCAACAAACAGAATGAAATATCTAGCTCCATAGTGACTTTTATCTCCAATGGGACCATAGAGGTCAGTATGAACTAATTCCAGAATTTCCTCTGAAGTATGAGTCTTACTCTTGAAACTAGACTTAGTCATTTTTCCTAGTTGACATTGCTTACACATAGCATTTTTAGGTTTCTTTAACTTAGGAAACCCTCTAACATTTTTCAGTTTACTTATGATTACCAAGTTATCAAAGTTTACATGACACAACCTTTTATGCCATAGCCAAACATCATTGTATTGTGCAAACAAGCATGTCTCTTCAGCTAAATCCAGATAGAACAAGTTACCTTTTGTTTGCTCACCACTTCCAACCAGTTCTCTAGTAGCATCATAGATCTTTTCCTTCTTCTGATGGAACTCAATTCTGTAGCCACAAGTATTCAGCTGTGAAACACTCAGTAAATTATAGTTAAGATCATCAAGCCAATAAACATTGTCACATCTGATCTTGTCAGTCAAATTAATTGTTCCTTTCCCTTTGATAAGACATGGTGCATCATTACTAAATTTAACATAACCACCTTTGCACTGATCTAAGGTCTTGAATTTATCTTTGTCACCATTCATATGATGGGAACAACCACTGTCAATAATCCAATGGTCACTTTTACTCTTATAAGAAATTAGTGCAATTTGCTCATCATCATCAGAATCATCTTTCATAGCAACATACACAACTTCTATATCATTGTCACTAGAATTGTCAGAATCATTGTCAGAAGCTTCTTCAGCTATATAGAAAGATTTATTACCTTTGTCTTTGTAATCCGTATACTTTCTGAAGTCTCGGTCATCCTTTCTGTCTTTGTATTTGCTGTCACTTCTTTCATCTTTGTCATTCTTATCAGGACATCTAGTAGCAATATGACCAGCTTTGTTACACGAAAAACAAATGATAGGAAGTTTACCTCTGAATTTTCCTTTTCCTCTAGATAGAATTTTTTCCATAAGTGCTTCAAGTTCATCAAGATCATCATCAGTAGTGTCGCTATCACTATTCACACATTTCTTTCCTTTCTTTGATTTTTTGAGGACTAGCTGGGATCTGAATGCAGAATCAATAGCTTGTGGAGTGTAGTTATCAAAATCTGACATTTCAAATGCAGTAAGTCTACCTACCAGACCTTCTAAAGTCATATTATTATTAGGAGTACATCTCAATTCTTGAATTGCAGAGACTCTAATAGCATATACAGGAAGAAGAGTTCTCAGTACCTTGCTCATAACAATGTTCTCATCAATTGTTCCATTTACTCCTCTAATAGCATTAACAACTTCTTTTATTCTACCACAGTACTGAACTATATTTTCTTCTTCTTGCATTTTCATTTCATTAAACTTACCTCTTAAGCTTTCAGATTTGGCTCTCAACACATTTGTGTCTCCTCCATAGATGATTGTTAGGGTATCCCACATCTGCTTTTCATTTGTGTAGCTCTTTATATCATCAAATTCAGAATAGCTCAAGGAAGATGCAATCTCCAACATTGCTTGATTATGTTCTTGCTTTTCTCTTAACTGTGCAACAGTGAGAGGTGTAGTAGGTGCTACATATGCATTTTCAATAAGGCACTTAGAATCATATCCAATATTGGCCAGATGTAGTTTCATCAAACTCTTCCATGCAGGGAAGTTATCTTTGTTTAGCTTCAGAACCTCCTTTTTATACATCTTGATCTTTTCACTCTAAGTACCTTCAAACTATTTTCAAGAGAACTAAGATCTGATACCAATTTTTAGAATGAATTTAGAATAACTGAGAGGGGAGGGGTGAATCAGTTATCCTCAGGTCTAGATGTACCAATTGAAACTTTGTAGAAATTTAAACAACTTAGATCTACTCAACAATAGTAGCATATGTCAACAACTTAAACATGCAGTTTACTGTTCAGATGTAATTAGCTTGCAGAAACTTAAAAGAAAAAAAACCATAAATATTCACATAAGTTGACACAAGTATTTAACATGGAAACCCAATTTGGGAAAGACCACCAGTAACATGCTACCAAGTTTTCACTCTTCTAAAGTGAGCTCTGTTAGGAGCCAACCCTATTAAAGGTTACAAAACACATTGCTAAATGTGACTTGGTTAAAGGATTTAAGCACCTTGTCAGGAGTGGCCTTGTTAGAGGACTTAGAACATTCCACCTGAATGTCACCTTGTTTAGAGGATTTACACAATGACTATTAGGTCAACCTTTATAAAGGATTTTGACTGATACAATGGTTAGAAATTAATCAGCAGTTGTAATCTGATACATACAACTTACTTTGCAAATCTAGATCCAATTTCAGTTCTAATGCTAACTTACTGAGCGGCCTCCATTCTCATCTCAAACTCTAGATCTACTTAGATATCTGTCAAGCAATCACTCATGCAATTATCTACTTCTCTGTTCAGCCTTCTTTGCTAGGTCATGCCAATCAGTAAATTAACTATGCAATCCTCTTGCATACACACAAGCACACGCCATGAATAACCCCTTGAGGTTATCTTATACCTCTTCATCTAGGTTAGAAAATTTTTTTCTGCCTAATCAAGATCGTAGATCTTAGGTTAGGTCAGATCCAATGGATCATTCCATCATTACATTACAATTTACTTCTCCAAAGTAGTCTTTAATTAAATCTTGAATCCATGCATTAATTGCGATTACCCATGCATTAAATAATGTGGATCAATCTTTAATTCACTTTATATATCCCAATAAAATTAACTATGTCGGCCAGAGATCTTAAATCTCATCATTAATCAAAATACTGGCACTCGACCACCATTGTGTTCTCACTTGGCAAACAATGAACTTGCTCGGCAATTTCACTGGTGCTCGGTCGTCACTAGAAATTCTGCTCGGCATACTAGTGCTCAGCACAAACCAACTAGTAAAACTTCCATCAAAAGATAAACAACACATTGCTTTGCCAATGTGCCAACTGATCAAGTACCCTTGTTATTTGCCTTAACTCAACCATTCCACTTGGTCTTCTTGTTAAATCTTCTTCATCAATAAATAGATATGGTACTCAAATAGATAGCAATAGTCCTACTAGTTAAGGTTTGACATCAATGAAAAAACCAACCATTATTTGCATTGTAACTTTCCAACACATGGAACTCACAGCCGGACATGAGATGTTGTCTCTTATGGACGGATTTTTAGGATACAATTAGATTTGCATCACAGAAGAAGATCAACACAAGACAATGTTCACAACCCCATGGGGAACCTTATGCTATAACATGATGCCATTTGGGCTATAGAATTTTGAAGCTACATATCAGAGTTCCATGATTGTCATCTTCCATGACATGATTCATAAGATCCTTGAAGATTATGTGGATGACATCTTGCCTGAATCTAAAAAAAGAATAGATCACCTAAATTACCTAGAGGTAGTATTTGATCATCTCCATCACTATGGCCTAATGCTCAATCCCAAGAAATGTGTCTTTGGGGTCACATGAGGGAAGCTCCTTGGATTCATTGTATCAAGGCATGGCATCAAGATAGATCCTAAAAAATTCAAAGCCATCATGGAAATGACTCCACCAAGGACACTCAAACAATTGCACAGTCTTCAAGGCAAGCTTCTATCCATGCACAGTTTCATATCACATCTCACAGAAAAATGCCAACCTTTCACGCATCTCCTACGGAAAGATAGCAACTTCAAATGGGATCCTTTATGCCAAATAAGTTTTGACAAGATCAAGGGATACCTGGAAAATCCACCTATCTTAGTACCGCCTACACCAGGTAAACCTCTCATCTTATACATATCAGCAACAACAACACTAGGGACACTTCTGGCTGAATTAAATGACAATGGAAAAGAGTGAGCTATCTACTACATCGACCGCACTTTGGTAGGCTATGAGATGAATTACACACCAATGGAAAAAGTGTAGTGGTTTTTTCCACTAAGAAACTTTGCCATTACATGCTCAGTCACACTATTTAAGTCATATCAAAAGTTGATCCGCTCAAGTATCTACTGTTGAAAGAAACTCTCATAGGCTGAATGGCTAAATGGGTAATGATTCTAAGCGAGTTTGACATTCAGTACATCAACAGAAAGGCCATCAAAGGGCAAGTCATAGAAGATCAATTCGCAGAGGCACCATTGGTTGATGCTTATCCCTTAATCATGGAATTTCCTAATGAATATCTATGCATGGTAGAAGAACAACTAGCCTAGAAACTGTTCTTTGATGGATCCTATACAAATCATGGTTCTGGGGTAGGAATACTATTTTTCACCCCACAAGGTGACTATATCCCAAAATCATTCAAACTAGGATTTCCCTATCCTAACAATATAGCAGAAGTTGAGGCACTGGTTGTAGAACTTAGCATGGCCATCCAATGGAACATCATTGACATTAAGGTCTTTGGTGACTCTCAGCTCATCATCAAGCAAGTCTTAGATTAATTCCAAACAAAAGATGACAAACTTCTATCTTACAAGGAAATGGTAGAAAAAATGAAAGAGCATTTTCTCAATCTATAGATCACACAAGTACCATGCTTGTAGAACAAAGTTGTCGATGCAATGGCTACAATAAGGTTCCTCCTGGAAATTCCACACGATGCAACACAATATGAATTCTTAGTTGAGAAACTTAATGTGGCAGCATATGAGAGCGATGACGTCAATCAAGTCTATGTCTTTGTTGGTCCTTAATCCCCATGGTACCATGAAATCCATGATTATCTCAAAAATGGTATCATATCCCCTCACCTCACCAAAACCCAATGCCAAAGCCTTATTCATAGAGATTCCCACTACACTATTGTAGCCAACACCTTATATCGTCAAGGTTATCACAATGTTCTCTCCAGATGTTTAGATGAAACTGAAGCTGCCCAGGCATTGTGAGAAGTGCACATTAGAATTTACGGTGCCCATAAGAGTGGCATGGTCTTAGCTAAAAAACTTCTCAAAATCAGGTACTACTAGCCTACCATGGAGCATGATGCTTTTGAATTTTTAAAGAAATGCCTCCCTTGTCAGCAACATGCTAATTTGATACATGATCCAGCACAAGAATTACATCCCATTGTGTCGTCCTGTCCATTTTCATGTTGGGGTTTCAACATCGTTGGTAAGATCACCCCCCTATCCTTTGAGGGAAACAAATACATCATCATGGCCACTAATTACTTCACAAAGTGGGTCAAAGAAATCCCACTCACCCTCACAACAAGCATCCAAATATCTAATTTTATCCTCTACCACATCATTTGCCGCTTCGACATCCCATCCACCATCTTCATAGATCATGGCACATAATTTGAAAATCAATATGTAGAAGATCTGTGTGAGTGCCTCCACATCCATCATCGCTATTCCAGTCCGTACTTCCCCTATGGTAATGGCCAAGTTGAGACAACCAACAAAACCATCCTCAAAATCCTAAAGAAGGTTGTCAATGATACTAGTCATGACTAGCATCTCCAAATCAACCTCGCCCTTTTAGCCTATCACACCTCATATCATAATCCTCCAGGAACCGCTCCATATTCCCTTGTCTATGGTGCTGAAGCTGTCTTACCAATTGAGGTTGAACTACCATCACTTTGGGTATCTCTGAAAGACCTAATCACTAATGAGGACTACAGAGTAGCTAGAATCACATAGCTTGATGTGCTAGATGAAAAGTGTCAACAAGCCTATGATCACCTGGTTGTATATCAAAATCAACTCAAGCAAAGCTATAATAAGAAAATCCACCCACACCAGTTCCAGGTAGGGAACTTTGTGCTCAAAGAAAATTATAAAGTGTGTACTGATCGAGAAAAGAAGGTAAGTTCAAGGTCACTTGGAAAGGCCCATACATCATCACTACATGCTTCAGATTTGAGGCATATCAGTTATCTACTCTTGAAGGAGAACTCTTGAATGATCCTATTAATATCATTCATCTTAGGTTGTTCTATGCCTGACAGTTGGTTGTTCATTCTTGTCTTCTAAAAAAATCCATAAAAACTGTAAAAAGTCCTGAAAAAATCAATATCTTGGTGAAAATATAGCAAACAAACACCTTGATGATAACAGAAAAAACAAAAAAAAGCAAAAAAAATAAATAAAAAGAAAATAAATCATCCAATGGTGAAAACTTGGCAATCAGGCGCCTTGGACAAGTATGTGCAATGAAAACCTTGTAATCAAGCGTCACACATAGTGGAACATATCATTATCTATCAAAATATTATTTCCCTCCATCTCCATCGTCGCATCCATCTTAGCCTAATCATTTCCTATATTCCCTAGATGTTCTCTCCTCGCACGCTCCAGATTGCATTGGTCCTCCTATCCTATATCCTGAGACTTTGTACATCTCATCCTATATAATCATCAGTATTTTCTATATATATGTCATCCTATCCCAATCCCTGAGCTTCTTGTGCCTTCATTTTGTACATATCCTTTCCATGTTAGTCCATTCTTGCACCCGGTCCCTCCTGTACATATCTCGCTTCCTTGGTTGGTCTCATTGGAGAAAGTGATCCAGATCATTCCGAATCATGTGCTACAACAAATTCCTTTTGACAAAATCATGCTTCAGCAATTTGATCCAAGTACATCTTTTGGCCAATCAGACACACACTTGACATCTCTATGGAAATGGGTCCCTATAGGATGTATCCTTTCTCATGTTGACCTAAATCTAATCATCTTCATCAGAGTAGGTCTGTGCAGGATGCATCCTTCCTCACGTTTGACCTAAATCCAATCATCTCCATCGAAATAGGTCCTTGTAGGATGTATCCTGCCTCTTGACTGACCCAAATCCAATCAGCATTTCATATAATTTGATCTCTCTGGAAAAAGATGTATTGTGGTTGAATTTTTGATCTTGAAATTTTATTTTTGTTCTTGATTATCATTCCTTATTATTTTCGGTTGTTCTCCTCCTCAAAGTTGCCATAGTTCTTTATATCATGGTATGATGTGAATGGATGCACTTGGAATAAGGGAACTTGATATTTTTGTTTTCTCCTTGTGAGTCAGTCGAATATGACCCTTGCATGTGTGTAATTCGCTTGGGTTCACATGCTGCACTTGGGAAATGTCATTTTCTTGTGGGCTTTTCCAGCATCATTTTGACTATGGTTCTTCCTGGGAGTCATGTGTGATGCTAGGGTAACCCCCATGTGTTTGTTGTGTCAGTCCTCTACAACACTGGTGACAAGGTCTCATGTTCCTAGTAACCTTGCCATGGTCTCTACCATTTCTATATCAAAATAAGTTCTCAAACTACATGGTGGTATTCCTTCTCAGAATACCCCTTGCTCAAGCTTCAAGTAAATCCCCCCATCGAATCCCCAGCAAAGAAATCCTATCCAACAAACCACAATCCTATCTTCTAATTAATCTCTGCAATGATCCTATTCCTACCTAATCCCTCCTAATCCTCCACACCTCATCCCTGATGCAAACTTGAATCCCACATCACCTCCCATCCTCCTCTTCTTCCTTTGCTTTCCCTTTCCTGTCGCTCTTAGCCCTCTTTTCGAGAACTATCAGGGCTTCATTGTTCTTCCTATTTGCCCTCTTGAGGGGGCATCACCCTATTCATCATTATATCCTAATTATTTTCTAGTCACCACTGTGGGGAAAATTCATTTCCTAGATCACATCTTCGCATCATCTATCATTTTAAATGTCTTCAAAATAGCGTTATTCTAACACTATGTCGAAGAGGGGAAAAATGTAGATACCTAAATCTGATTAAAACATGTTAATCATATTTAGTGCCCTCCTAGAACATCATTGATTAAGTAATCAGTCATTACCTAATCTATTTATGTTATCCTACTAGCCTTTTTAATTCATCTAATTAAGTTATAGTCTGATTAAATATTAAATAACAACCAATGGCCTAATAGGTAACTAAACCCCTATTCCCCCTATTAGATTGAATGAATATACTTATTCATTTAGTTTAATTCATATTATCCTCTTTTCCTCCACTTATGATTTAAATAGTTAATTCTATCCTATTTAAGCACATGGCTCCTAACCTTAACCCCTAACCTAACCAATCCCAACCACCTAACCCTAAGTTGTAACTCAACCTGACCCCTTCACACATGCTAACCCTTCTTCATTATATAATTGATCGTAATCAGCTAATTAACCCATCCACTCATTCTCTCTCCTCCCATCACCATCTCCCTAATCACCCCTCTTGATCCCTAACCCTAATTTCCTCCTAATCTTGTCACATTCCTAATCCAAGGATTAGGAATTCAACCCCAATCCCAAAGTCAAAATTCTCAAGCCCTCTCATAAATTCTCACCCATGCCTCATTAATGCTATCATAAATGTCTTTTAATGCTCTTACACATCCCTTTAAGGATTCTTACAATCTTCTTACACACTCCATCCCCAAAGTCTTCTCCCATCCCCTTGCACATTTCCCTAAATGGTCACATTCCTCATCCCATCACACCCTCTTTCCTTGTGACACATGTCACAATGGGAGGCATTTGAAGAAGCACAATCCTTGTGCTCTCTCCCAAATGCATCTGAGCCACTCTTCAGATTTGCTTCTTCACCCTCCATCTCTCACCCATTTTCCTATATAAGGAGACCCTTCCCTTCACAAATTATCCTATCTTTTAAGCAGAGTTATAATGCAATTTTGAAGAGACAATTACATCCAACCTTGAAGCTTGAAGCAAATATGTTGAGAATACATCCACAACAATGGAAAAATCTAAAGAACAAATGGAGCTTGATTAGTCTTTTAGGAGGTTTGCACTCCTTAGGGTTTATATTATTTTCAAGTTTTGTTTATTTTCTTATCACGTATGTAGTGTTGGTCTTTTAGTTATTGAGTGTTTTAAGTTTTTACTATGCTCCTTTTTATAACTAATTTCCATAGCTCACACCGGTCCTAGGTGGTTTTCCCCTTAGCAGGGTTTCCACATTAAAAATCTATGTGTTAATGTGTATGATTGTTATTTTAATTTACAGATTACTTTATCTACTTTGATCCGTAATCACAGTATTAATTTACTGATACTCGATATAGGACTAAAGTTTGAGAATACAGTTTAGATTTCATCGTGTTGATTTATATGTTTGAAATTGTGTTTATATACATCTAGAAGAATTTGGGATAATTGGGAACTAGATGATTCACCCCCTCTCAGTTATTCTAACAATTGGTAGCAGATCGTACAATGCTTAGAAGGAAAGTTTTAAAGGACTTAAGCTAAAGATAAAGATGTATAAGAGAGACACACCGAATCTGAACAAGGAGAAATTATCAACATGGAAAAGAAGAATGAGACTATACCTATCAGTAATTGGAGATGACATTGAAATATAATTGGATACTAAATTCATTCTACCTACTGGACCTTTGACTATTAATCATGCAAAAGAGAAACATGAACACAACATTATAATGGTAGAAATTGCTTCTTTACTCACTGATGGTGAATTTGAGGATATCAAGACATTTAAAACTGCGAAGCAGATGTGGAAAAAGCTTACACTAGTTTATGAAGGAGATACAAATGTACTGAGAGCTAAAGCTGAAATTCTCCAAGGAAAATTTGATGAGATGAGAATGAAAGAAGGAGAAAACATAACACAATATAGTAACCAACTCAAGGAAGTTGTGAATGTTATTCGAGGGGTTGGTGGAACTATTGATGAAGATATTATTGTGAGTAAGATTCTTAGAACTTTATTGCGTATTTATTCTATAAGAGTCTCTACAATACATGAAATGAGAGCAGCGCCTGGAAACAATATTACTGTTGATAGTCTTGTTGGTAGACTGATTTCTTTTGAGCTGAATAATTTTAACAACAGTTTTGTACCTACTATGGAATCTGCATTTATGTCTTCTTTAAAAATTAGTAAATCTAGTAGCAAACACATGATTAGAAATAATAGTGACAGTGATAGTGATGATAAAGAACTTAATGAACTTGAATAATTAATGGTTAGAAGATTTCACAAAGGAAAATGAAGATATAAAGGTAAACTACCTTTGATATGTTTTAATTGTAAATAAATTGGACACTTTGCTGCCGGATACCCTAACATAAATAATGATGAAAGAAATGAAAGATATAATTGTTAGTAATAACTGAGAGGGGGGGGGGGTGAATCAGTGGCTTCAAAAACTTTTCTTTATACTAACCACCATTCAAATAAACCTTAGATTATTATGTCCCTTACAAGATGCATGCCATGAAATACTTATAATAATTAACTGTCTGTCAGTTTTCCTTTCCTGACTTTATTCTCCTTGATTACCGATAAGCAGTAAAAATTATTTACCGACACTTAGTAAATATGTAGTGTATACCGATAAATCCAGAAATACATATGTGAAATATAAAATAGTAAAGTAATAAACCATACACACATAACACATGGATTTTAAGGTGGAAACCTTGTTAAGGGAAAAAAGCCACTGGGACCGGTACCCCAAATTTTTACTCTTCAAAAGTGAGCCCTATTAGGAGAAAACCCTATTAAAGGTTACAAACACATTGTTAGGTGTGACCTTGTTAGAATATTTTATACATAGAGGTTGTCACTTAGTATCGAGCAACTTAGTTTGCTACCATCCTTGAATTAGCCTCCTTCTTAGACTGTCAATAGGCTTTAGAAAAATCTAGTGCTACTTTCATGAATCAACCTTTTTGGCACTCCTTGGGATGTACCTCAATATATAGAAGACTGTTAAGTCCTTCTCTGTTAAGAGACTTGATGCTTTAATGGTTAAACTAAAATATAATGACTTATTTCTAATGCAACTTGAATTGCAGATTTTTAGATCTATTTAAGTACATTACCTCTCTGATCAATCTATCAATTCAATTCTTTGTGCTCCACACTTTCTGCTCTGTGATGCTGTGCTTCACTATTCGTCAGTGTCTACAGAATTCTTTAGCTCTCCTTCAGCTTGATTGATCAGGACTGTATGAAGATATTCTTCATCATTTTCTCTTCAACATCCTTCTTTCTATTCACCCCCATTCATGTGATGATTTTGAAATGAATTAAACTTGTCTCTTATATAGACATGATATTCACCATTTCTTTATTCTTGATTCTTGATTCTTGGCGTAAAAAAAAATATAGCCAATATGATTTAAAGCTTAACTCCTGATTTATCTTGTAGTTATCTTCATGCCAACTATACAAATATTCTTTCAATAAATCACTTAACTCTGGTCGAATAAAACAATGAAAACAACCAATTAAGTCTATCTTTAGCTCTTGCCAGCTAGATATTTTTTCATTTTCTGAACTCTCTATTCTGTTAGTCAACTCTGCAGTTAGCTTCAGGATCTCTATCCGTCAGGTATCATTGGATTTTACTCGTCAGACAATTTTATTTTCAGCTCGTCAGGCATCCTATGATTTTTCTTCATCGGGCAATACTATCTTCTACTCGTTGGGCATCACTATGACTTCGGTTCTTTGCCTTTATCGATGGTGTGCACTCTGTCGGTGTTATCTGTCACTTAGTGAATACTTGACTTTTATACATTGCTAAAATCATAATCTTTGTTCTATTGATTCTCTTAAGTCTTTGGAATTATATACATGACCGTACAAATGATATCAAGTTGACATCAAGGACAATACAAACCATTAACTGATTTAATGTCTTGCATTATATTCAACTTAACATTATCAAATATTTAATAAGTTACATGTCATCAATCTCTCCCTTTGGCATTGATGGCAACATACAATATTATCACACTATACTATTTCTAATACAATATGAAATACAATTGTTGATATTCATCAAATTACCAAACAGTTTATTTTGATAACTGATAAAAATGTCTGACCACTGGTAAGCTCTGTGTTAGCTTAGATTTGATTCTTGTAGTTCTCTGTGTTTCTTGTTCTAATGTGCTGAATCCTTCCCTAGTGCCAATATCTCTCTTTTGACTATTTTTCTTCTTTGATGTCTCTGTCTTTTGTCAGCAACTCTCCCTATGGATATAATCTCTCCCTGTTGGAGTAATCTGATAATGGATAATCTTTCTTCTTTTTTTGAAGACTATGATAATATGGATACTTTCTCTCCCTTTGACAACAATTCCAAACAAATATCTTACAGATATCAAACATTAATATCAAATAATATTTTTCTCTCCATACATAATATATTCCTTGAATTTCCCTTATCCATCAGCAATATAACAATATGCTCTAGTGCTCGGTTCTGATATATACCTTTTTGTATATAAATGTAGCTTTGAAGTTCATCTTTTTGCTTGCATCAACATGAATGATATTCTGATAATATATAGGCTGATGCAGCCTTCAATCTTTTACTGACTGGTAGACAAGGGTTTGACCCCTAGTCTCTCTCTCAGGATCTCAAATGTATCCTTAGGTAGTGGCTTGGTGAAGATATCAAATAATTGTTCTTTTGATTGCACAAACTCAAGTATTACTTCTTTTTCTTGAACTTGTTCTCTTAAATAATGATACTTGATTGCAATGTGTTTAGTCTTGGAATGCATGACTAGATTCTTGGAAATATTTATTGCATTGGTGTTATCACAATAGATAATCACTGGTTCTGAGATCTTGATATGCATACCTTCTAGCAACTGTTTGATCCATGCAATATTTGAGTAGTTAGCAGTAGTAGCAACATATTCTTCTTCTGTAGTAGACTGAGAGATGCATCTTTGCTTCTTGCTAATCTATGTGACAAGTCTGTCACCCATAAACAATGCTCCTCCAGTTGTGCTCTTCTGGTCATCAAGATTTCCATCCCAATCAACATTGGTAAACACCTTAAGTTCAAATTTTCCTTCTCTTCTATACCATAAGCTAAATTCCTCAGCATTTTTTAGATATTTTAAGATTCTTTTTACAACAATCATATGTGATTCCCTGGGGTTAGCAGAAAATCTAGCAACAATTCCTACTGCATGTGCAATATCTAGTCTAATGTGTACAACATACATGAGTTTCCTAATCATTGATCTGTACAAAGTCTGATTTACCTCTATTGTCTTCTCTTCCTTTGTTAACTTACATCCAGTAGCCATCGGTGTTCCAACTAGTTTGGAATCTTCCATCTTGAATATTTTCATGACCTCTTTGATGTATTTGGACTGTGTGATGAAAATACCTTCACTTTGTTGAATGATCTGTAGACCAAGAAAGAACTTGATCTCTCCAAACATAGACATCTTGAATTCTTTGCTCATCTCATCAGCAAATGATTTGTATAGCATATCATTTCCTCCAAATATGATGTCATCAACAAATATTTCAGCAATCAAAGTGTTAACATCAATATCTTCTTTTAATAAAAGATTACTATTTTCACTAGCCTCATGAATCCAATACTTATTAGATAGGAATGAAGTCATTCATACCAGGCTCTAGGAGCTTGTTTCAATCCATACAAGGCTTAGTGAAGTCTACATACCATGTTCCTCTTGTTTGGATCTACAAATCCTTCTGGTTGCTCAGTGTATACGTCTTCTTCAAGTATTCCATTTAGGAATGCTGACTTGACATCCATTTGATATACTTTGAATCCTTTGAATGCAGAATAAACAAGTAGTATTATTACTCCTTCTAGCATAGAAACAGGTGCAAAGGTCTCTCCATAGTCTATACCTTCTTCTTGTGCATACCCCTTGCATACTAGTCTTGCTTTATTTCTTGTGACTTCTCCATTCTCGTTCAGCTTATTCCTGAATATCCATTTTGTATCGATGACATTCTTGTCATCTGGTCTTGGCACAAGTGACCATGTTTTGTTCTTCTGAATCTTCTCATTCTCATCATTCATAGCACTTACCCATTCTTCATTATCTAGTGCAACATTGACAGATTTTGGCTAAAACTCACAAATTAAATAATTTGAGGTTAAAGAATTACTTCTTATTCTTGTACCATCTTTCTTATCTCCCATGATCTAGATCTCTAGATGGTTCCTTCTTACATATCTTGCAAGTACAGGTACAGTTCTTTGTCTATAATCTTGATCATTTTCCTGATCTTCATTTTGTTCTTCATTTCCTTGCACATTATCTTGACTATTATCTTGACCATCGGTAACAAAAGTCTGACCATCGGTTGTAACATTCTATTGTTCTAGGATTAAGCACTCTTTCTCAGGTAGAGTGTTGGGTTCTTCAAAATATACAAATTTGTTTTAGTCTTCTGGTTCTTTTATGCTTTCCAGCTCATTCTTTTCTGCAAACTCATTAATCTTTACATTTTCACTTTCAACTATTTTGTTAGAGGCCTTGATAAGACAATTAAAAGCTTTTTTTTTGGTAGAATACCCCAGAAAAATACCTTCATCACTTTTGGCATCAAGATTTCCATTTCTATCATCCTTTAAGACATAACATTGACTACCAAAGATCTTCAAGTAACTTACATTGGGTGTTTTACCATACCATATCTCATAAGGTGTCTTCTTTATGTCCTTCTTCAATTGTACTCTATTTAGTGTATAAATAGCAGTGCTGACAGCTTCCCTTCAGAAGATTTGGGTGATGCCTTTTTCTATCCTTAGTGTTCTTGCACAATCAACTATTGATCTGTCCCTTCTCTCAGTAATCCCATTTTGCTGTGGTGTCCTTGGTGTAGAAACGTGTCTTTTTATACCATGCTCATTACAGAAATTAGTGAATTCATCTGATATAAATTCTCCTCCTCTATCTGATCTCAAACATTCCAAATCCTTACCACTTTGTTTTTCTACAATAGCCTTATACCACTTAAACATCTTGAATGCTTCAGATTTATCTTTTAGAAACATAATTGTCATCATTTTAGAGTAATCATCAACAAAGAGAATAAAACATCTATCTCCATAATAGCTTTTTGTCCTCATAGGTCCACATAAATCAGTATGGACTAATTCTAGAATATCATTAGATGTATGGGTTTTGCTTTTGAAACTAGACTTTGTCATTTTACCTTTTTTGACAATTTTTGCACATGATGTTGTCTGGCTTTTTCATTGTCGGTAAGCCTCTTACATTACTTCTTCTGCTTATTTTTATCATGTTGTCAAAATTCACATGACACAATATTTTGTGCCACAACCATATGTCTTTGTTTCTTGTCATTAAGCAAGTGGTGTTAGTATCATTCAGATGGAATAAGTTACCTCTAGTTTGTTCACTGGTACCAATCAGTTTTCCTGATTCATTGAAGATCTTTGGCTTCTTGTTCTCAAATGCTACTCTATGATCTAAATTATTCAGCTGATAAGTACTCAATAGATTATAATTCAATCCTTTTACCCAATAAGCATTTTCACATTTAATCAGGTTATTCAACATTATAGTTCCTTTACCTTCAATAGGACAAGGTGTATCATTTCCCATTCTTACTGTACCACCATTATAATACTCAAAAGTGTTAAACTTTTCTTTTTCACCAGTCATGTGGTGAGTGCAGCCACTATCTATAATCCAGATGTGATTCTTGCTAATCTTTGATATGAGTGCAATTTCTACATACCTTTCATCTTCATCTGAATCATCCTTCACAGCTACAAATACCATCTCGATGTCTTCATCAGGTTTGGTGCCAGTATCTTCATCTTTGCAAGCAGCTAGGTAGCTAGCCTTCTTGCCTTTATCCTTGTAGTCTCGGGTATCTCTTCTTTCTAATTTTTAGTAACTTCTGTAATCTTTGTTATCACCTCTGTTAGTTTTCTTCTTAAAAGATGTGTCATTACCTTTGTCATCTTTTCTTCTGTTAGGACATCTTGCAGCAAAGTGTCCAATCTCTCTACAATTAAAGCATACAAGTGGTAACTTGCCTTTGTATTTACCTTTGCCTCTCTGCATTCTCCTTTCCATGAGTGCTTCTATTTCATCTAGCTCTTCTTCTTCACTTTCACTATCACTATCTCTTCTAGATGTGTGTCTTTGACTTGATTTTCTTATTCTCATAGTGGGCTTAAATGCAGACTCTAAGTTTGGTAAGACACTATTATCAAAGTTATTCATTTCAAATGAAATCAGTCTACCAATTAAACTATCAAGAGTAACTGTGTTGTTAGCTACTGCTCTCATTTCTTGAATAGCATAAACTCTAATAGCATATACAGGCAGTAAGGTTCTTAAGATTTTACTTACCACTGTCTCCTCTTCAAGTGTACCTCCAACACCTCGTATAGAATTTAATACTTCTTTTATTCTTGTGCTGTACTGTGTGATATTTTATCCTTCTTTCATCTTGACTTAGGTCTTGAAACCTTCCTTCTAAGCACAAAAGCTCTGATACCAATTGTTAGTAATAAATGAGAGGGGGGGGTGAATCAGTGGCTTCAAAAACTTTTCTTTATACTAACCACCAATCAAATAAACCTTAGATTATTATGTCCCTTACAAGATGCATGTCATGAAATACTTATAATAATTAACTGTCTGTCAGTTTTCCTTTTTTGACCTTATTCTCCTTGATTACCGATAAGCAGTAAAAATTATTTACCGACACTCAGTAACTATGTAGAGTATACCGCTAAATCTAGAAATGCATATGTGAAATGTAAAATAGTAAAGTAATAAACCATACACACATAACACATGAATTTTAATGTGGAAACCTTGTTAAGGAAAAAAAACCATGGGGAACAGTACCCCAAATTTTCACTCTTCTGAAGTGAGCCCTGTTAGGATCCAACCCTGTTAAAGGTTACAAACACACTGTTAGGTGTGACCTTGTTAGAGGATTTTATACATAGAGGTTGTCACTTAGTATCAGGTAACTCAGTTTTCTACCATCCTTGAATCAGCCTCCTTCTTAGAATGTCAATAGGTTTTAGGCAAATCTAGTGCTACTTTCATAAATCAACCTTTTTGGCACTCCTCGGGATGTACCTCAATATATAAAAGACTTTTAAGTCCTACTCTATTAAGAGAATTGATGCTTCAATGGTTAAACTGAAACACAATGACCTGTTTCTAATGTAACTTGAATTGCAGATTTTTAGATCTATTTAAGTACATTACCTCTCTCATCAATGTATCAATTCAATTCTTTGTGCTCCACACTTTCTGGTCTATGATGCTGTGCTTCACTGTTTGTTAGTGTCTGCAGAATTCTTTAGCTCTCCTTTAGCTTGATTGATCAGGATTGTATGAAGATATTTTTCATCAGTTTCTCTTCAACAACCTTCTTTCTATTCACCCCTATTCATGTGATGATTTTGAAATGAATTAAACTTGTATCTTATATAGACATGATATTCACCGTTTCTTGATTCTTGATTCTTGGTGTGAAAAACAATCTAGCCAATCTAATTTAAAGCTTAAATCCTGATTAATATCATAGTTATCTTTGTGCCAAGTGTACAAATCTTCTTTAAATCAATCACTTAACTTTGGTCGAATAAAACAATGAAAACAACCAGTTAATTCTATCTTTAGCTCTTTCCAACTAGATATTTTTTCATTTTTTGAACTCTCTATTCTGTCAGTCAACTCTATAGTTAGTCGTTAGTGACAACTGCCAGTTCCGTCGGTGTGACTCCAGTCAGCTTCGGGATCTTCGTCTGTCGGGTATCATTGGATTTTACTCATTAGGCAATTCTATTTTCAGCTCATTGGGAAATACTATCTTCTTCTTGTCGGGCATCACTGTGACTTTGGCTCTTTGCCTTTACCGATGGTGTGCACTCCGTCGGTGTTATCTATAACTTCTTGAATACTTAAATTTTATGTATTGCTGAAAGAATAATCTCTATTCTATTGATTCTCTAAAGTATTTGGCATTATATACATGACCATATAGATGATATCAAGTTGACATCAATGACAATACAAACCATTAAATAATTTAATGTCTTGCATTATCTTCAACTTAACATTATCAAACATTTAATCAGTTAAATGTCATCAATAATGATAGAAAAGATGACTGAGAATACATAAGCAATCGAAAGTATGAGAGATGGAATAAATGAGATTAAAAAGACAAATGCAAGAAGGCTTGTTACATAGCTGAAGATAAAGATAATGATATTGGTTCTAACATTGATGAAGATATTGTGATGAAGGGATGCTCCCCTTAATACCACAAACACACGACAAAAACAAAGAGAAACAACAGAAATTTGCAAGAACAAAAAATTGGCTTCTTATTGGCTCCACAAATGTGGAATTACAAAATTTTTAATTACAATATCAAAAGCCACATGGGCATCCCTTACAATAATCTGTAGGACAAAGCCTCAAATAACCACCCAAAATCGCCCTAGAAAACACCATGGGCCTTCCTTAAATAGGCAATTTTCCACCGCCCGAGAAGGTTCCAGAAATCTAGCCATTAAGGCCGACTACCCTTAGCATTTAATTATTTTTTCACTTTTATTACAAAAGGGTTGGCTTTAAATATTTACAAAATATGAGATTAGGTAGCCCAACTTCTGGAAGCCATAACTTTTGAACCGTAGCTTCGATTGGCTATTATAACCACTTTTTGGAAAGGGGAGATCGCGATCTACAGTGCCTAACTCGCTAAGCGCTAGTCAGCTGGGGGTTTGACTTCTATCCATAGCCTCTAAGGTCCTGAAAATTGAGCTCAAAGGTTTTGCACCCTAAAATCTCAACAGTAAATCCTTAATAACTTCTCCAATACAGATGATCTGCCAATGAAATTCAACTGACATTCTTATATGACTAAGATGAACCTTCACCTGGAAAATTAGAACATTCTAAGTTCAAACGACCAACTTACTAAAAATAGTAAGTTTCCAAAAATAGCATCTTTGTACAAAATAGCCCTTATTAAATAGAAAAACACATATTTTTGGGTGATGCAAGACTGCCCTTATACCCAGGATGCTCCTGCATCATATTGAGACAATATTTATGGCTTTAAAAGAAGATTCAAAAGAAGATGAAAGGTATGTTGAAACAACACTTATCTCTAAAGTTAGAAAACATGATATTTGGGTTATTGATAGTGGTTGTACACATCACATGACTGGAGATAAAGGAAAAT
The DNA here is from genome assembly GCA_018584345.1 of Thuja plicata. Taxonomy (NCBI): domain Eukaryota; kingdom Viridiplantae; phylum Streptophyta; class Pinopsida; order Cupressales; family Cupressaceae; genus Thuja; species Thuja plicata. Next base: position 1,529,477 of record MU226068.1, on the reverse strand, counting down.
TTGAATTTCTTGAACATTATGATGGTGGATATGTTAGAATGGGAATTGCTACACCTTGTCAACTAAAAGGAAACGGTACTATAATGCTGAAAAATAAAATCAAATGTGAGAATGCATATTGGATGAAAGGACTTAATTATAATTTGTTTCCTGTGTCACAGTTGAATAACACAGGTCATCGAGTTGCATTTGAGAACCAAAAAGCTAGAATATATGATGGAACAGGAAACTTGATCGGCACTAGTGAACAATCAAAGGGTAATCTATTCTATCTTGTCATTGATGAAACTAATTGCTTAATGGCTAAGAATGAAGATATATGGTTTTGGCATAAGAGTCTTTTTCATGTAAATTTTGACAACATGGTTAATATTAGTAAGAAAAGAAAAGTAAGAGGCTTACCCAGCTTATCTAAACCTGACCATGTAATGTGCATGAATTGTCAAATCGGAAAAATATTAAAATCTAGTTCTAAGAGAAAGAATTTTTCATCTAATGATATTTTGGAGTTAGTTCATATAGACCTATGTGGACCAATGAGAACACAGAGTTATTATGGTGACAAATACTTTATTTTATTTGTTGATGACTACTCTAGAATGATGAACTGTCATGTTCCTAAAAGAAAAATTTGAAGCATTTAAGATGTTCAAATGGTACAAAGATAAAGTGGAAAAAGAAAGTGGTAGAGAACTGAAGTGTTTGAGATCTGATAGAGGAGGTGAATTTATTTCTAATGAGTTCACTAACTTTTGTAATGAGTATGGAATTGAGAGATATGTTTCTGCACCGAGGACACCACAACAAAATGGGATTGTTGAAAGAAGAAATAGATCAATTGTGGATTATGCTATAGCACTGATGATTGAAAAGAATGTTGCACAAACATACTAGAGAGAATTTGTGAGTACTGTTATATACACATTAAACTAAGTACAACTGAAGAAAGATACAAACAAGACACCTTATGAGCTATGGTATGACTATACACCTAATGTGAGTTATTTTCAAATATTTGGAAGTCGTTGTTATATTCTGAAAGGTGATCAAAATGGTAAATTTGATTCAAAAAGTGATGAAGGAATATTTATTAGATATTCTACTAAGATTAAAGCTTATAAATGTTTGAACAAGACTTCTAAAAAGATCATTGAAAGTGAAAATGTGAGAGTTGATGAATTTGCTAAGAAGCATGATGAGGGAAGCATGAAAGAACCAAAAGATTATAGTAGATTTGTCTACATAGAAGAACCTGATAATTTTCCTACAAAGATACCTAACATTACCATGCAACATGGTAATGTTACCGAGCAACAGGAAGCACAAACTGAGAATCAAGAAAATGTTACAATTGAAGATCATGATCAAGATCATAATGAACCTACTAAAGAACAAATAATTGAACCTGTACTTGCAAAATATGTACAAAGACATCATCCAAAGAATCAAATTATTGGAGATAAATGAGTTCACATGTCGACCTAAAGTAAGTTGAAAGACAACACATGTTTGATTTGTGAATTTGAGCCTAAGACTGTTAGAGATGCACTTGAAAATGAAGAATGGATTAATGCAATGAATGAATAAATTGAGCAGATACAATAAAACAAAACATGGACATTAGTATCAAGAACGAGTGATAAGAATGTCATACCAAATGGATATTCAAAAACAAATTGAATGAGAATGGAAAAGTAACCAGAAATAAAGCAAGATTAGTATGCAAAGGGTATGCACAAGAAGAAGGTATTGACTATGGAGAAACATTTTCACCCACGGATAGATTTGAAGGAGTTAGAATATTACTTGCATACGAAACATATAGAGGATTCAAAGTATATCAGATGGATGTTAAATCTACTTTTGAATTGCATACTACAAGAATAGGTATACATTGAACAACCTAAAGGATTTGTTGATCTTGATAAGAGAAACATAGTATGTAAGTTACACAAAGCTTTATATGGTTTGGAACAAGCACCGAGAGAATGGTATGAAAGACTACATTCCAATCTTATAAATATTAGATTTATTAGAACAAGTGATAACAACAATTTGTATTTGAAAGGAGGAAATGATGATAAGACTCTTATTGCTGAAATTTTTGTTGATGATATTATATTTTGAGAAAATGATAACCTATGCACATCATTTGCTGATGAAATGAGGAAAGAATTTTAAATGTCAATGTTTGGAGAGATCCAATTTTTTCTTGGCTTGCAAATCTAAAAAATAGGCTCAAGGAATCTACATTACTCAATCTAAATACACCAAGGAAGTATTGAAAACATTCAGAATGAAAGAATCAAAACCAGTCGGAACACCTATGGTGACAGGATGCAAATTGACAAAAGAAGATAAAACACCTCAGGTAAATCAGACACTGTACAGATCTATGATTGGAAAGTTGATGTATATTATACACACAAGATCATACATAGCACACAAAAATGGAGTTGTAGCAAGATTTTTTGCTAATCCCAGAGAATCACATATGACTACTGTAAAGAGAATTTTTAGATATCTGAGGAACACTGAAGACTATGGATTGTGGTACAAGAGAGATGGTAAGTTTAAACTAAAAGTTTACACTGATGCTGATTGGGCTAGGAACATTGATGATAGAAAGAGCACTACTAGTGGAGCATTCTTTATAGGAGAAAGATTGATTACTTGGATAAGTAAAAAGAAAGGATGCTATAATGCCCAAAAGTTGGGTAAAAACACACAAACAATTTTTTTAATAGCACACTAAAGAGGTTAACTAAGCTACCTCAAAGGTAACATGTGCATGAAAAATGGTGTATAGGAGAAATAGTGACCAGAAAGGTCGATCAAGGAGGAATAGCTTTCAGAGCTATCCTATAGGGATCCCTAAGCTACAAGCTTTGATCCACACATAAACTGAGGTAGTTGACCAAAAGTCAAATAAAGGGGACCAAAAGTCAACTATACTCTAAAAAAATATGAAAGGATGATACTAGGGTTTGATAAACCCTTAGGAAGTCTCTCACATGCAAATCGAGATAGTTGACCCAAAGTCAACTAGAGTTGACCAAAAAGTCAACCATCTCTAAAAGGCGTGAAACTAGAATCCTATGGTTTAGAGGGTATAGGGAACACCTGGTGCAAAAATAGGATGATGAGATGAAGTTTGACCATGGTTGACCAAAAGTCAACCATGTATGAGTTAGGTCAAGGGTTTTGATAAAATCCTGATAATTAGGTGATGTAGCCCAAAAAACTCTTAAGAGAAATTACTCAAAGATACACAACAAAAATGTTACAGAATTTGAATTCTTCATTAACTTCTCCAACTTACTCTACCCCTACAATGAAATAAAATTCCTACTTATTACAATTCTAAAAATTACCATGTTTGGCATATTTTTAGGAAAAATAGATTTTTCCATTTTTGGTAATTTTGAAAACTCGTCCTATGAATCCTGATTTTTCCCAAGAAAAGATCCCAACTAAGGCAAGATGAATTTCCAACTAACCCACAAAATTGGAAAAATGATTTCAGATTTATTACAAAAAACAAAACTCAAAAAACTGGAAAGAAATAGAAAAAGCCAATTTTGGAGGTCAAGATGAAATTTTAGGCTCCCGAAAAAAGGTCAAAATGGCCACCAACAAAGCTAGCTGATTTAGAATTGGCATTAAATCTTCTTCATGAATATTTCTGTAAAATTTCAGCCAAAACCCACATCCGAGTCAAAAGTCATGACCCTCTGAAGCTCCTGCATCATTCTCCCCTGCTTGAAAAGAACGTAGCTCCTGCAAGTTCTGGCTCTCAAACTGCTTCCATTTAGGCTCATCTAGCTTCTTCAAATCCCATTCTGTAATCCAAGTGCTATCTGCTGGTGCCAATCCTTCCCACTGCACAAGATATTTGTGGTAGTCACCTTGACGAGTTTGAATTGTGCTCTTGTCTAGAACCCATGCGACCTTTTCCTTTTTCTTGATTGGGACAGTGTGTGTCCAATCCACCTCATCCTCATTTTCAATAGAGGCATCATCACCATGGAAAGTATACAAATCAAAGATGTTAAACGTAGGAGAAATATCAAAACCACTAGGGAGCTCTACCTCATAAGCATTATCATTAATCTTCTTCAGAATCTTGCAGGGACCAATTTTCTTATATTTCAGTTTGTCCCGGTAAACCTCTCCTTGCATAGATAAACCATCACTAGATCACCTGATCTAAAAACTTGATACCTTCTAGTAGCATTTGTAGAAGCTTTATACTGCTTATTGCTGTCTTGTAACTTCTGTCTTACATATGCTTGCAACTGGAAGAGTTGTTTAGCAAAGGCTTCTCCATCATCACTAACTCTGTCACCCAAGGGAAGTTGCACCAAATCGAGAACACCCTGAGGATTTTGACCATAAACAACTTGAAATGGTGACTTACTAGTTGACCTATTCACAGAGCTATTATAAGCAAATTCTACCCAGGGTAATGCCAAATCCGATTGTTTGGGCTTCCCTCCAACAATACACCGCAACAAATTACCCAAACATCGATTGACCACTTCTGTTTGTCCATCAGTTTGTGGATGATAGGCACTACTAAACTGTAACTTTGTCCCCATCTTCTTCCATAAGGTCCTCCAAAAATGACTCAAGAGCTTAGTGTCTCGATCAGAGGTAATTGTTTTTGGAACCCCATACAATCTCATTATTTCAGAAAATAATAACTCGGCCACCCTAGTGGCATCACTAGTTTTATTACAAGCAATGAAATGATCATTTTTGAGAATCTATCCACAACTACAAAGATAGAGTCATTACCTCACTGTGTATGTGGGTGTAACGCCCCGCTAGGGAACCCAAGAGAGATTAACCTAGAACATGTCACTATGTGTGCTGAATAATTTTTTTTTTAAAGTTAACATAAAGAAACATACAATCATGCAGAAGTGATTACCATTTATACACATGTCTTACACTCACATAGATTACATGACTCAAGGGTCCCATGATGTTGAATTACTTAAAGAAAAACACGACTAACAATATAACACAAGATTCCATCTGATTAAGCATAACAAATACAAATTACATAACCATAATTACAAACCTCATGGATAACCATGAAACCACCATAACACACATCCACTGCACATGTCGCAGGATATGTAGTAATCACTCTAATATGCTTAATATTACAATTTCTAGATTAGGTATCACATGCGATACACTAATACAAGATTAATATAATAAAATTACATAATAAATGATGAAGGAACATAAAGAGCTCATCTGCAAAGAAACCATCAAGCACCTGGTACAAGGACGTCAAATCTCAATGGATAAAGAATCACTACCACCCGTCCGTGTGGAACCACAAAGGTCCACCCCACCATGCTGAGGAGATAACAATAGATCCCAATCGGATATCCAAAACCAACAAGACATAACCACTAAGAAAGGGATCCTGATAGATCTCTAATCTGGTGTACTAATCATCATAAACGGTAAGAATCACTAATCCAGAGGCAACTGACAACGTAGGAAATCTAGCATGTGTAAATGAAGGTGTCATCATGTACGGCTACTCTTAAGTTTAGCCTAGATAAACACAATGAATTTCGGCACCTAAGTGACCATACACGGAGCTAATGTCCTCTCATACTGACAAGGCCCACTAACTATGTTAAATACCGCGCAGGGCAACTAACATCTTCTCAAGACCATCTTAGCCTATACTAGCACTCAAGCATGGGTGAGGGCACATTTTATTAATTTATTTTAATCTCTCAAATATGTCTTGAGTTATCACTTATTAAGAAACTCCACAATAAGAAATCCAATATTCTCGTACGGACACAAAAATTATTGCAAGCCACCTCCTACTACGCATCTAGGTAACTTACCCTAGGCTCAGAGATCCTAATAGATCTAGCATAGGTCACAACCCTAGTGTACCCCAAATCAGTATCCCATACAACATGAACGGTCACAAATAGGTACACACACAGGTACATAATCAAAAGGGTCATCATGGTCAGTTTAGGGTAATATCTGACAACACACACACCATGAAGTAACAGAAAAGATAAACACTTCCCCCCAGCCTCTGTATACATCCTAGGTCATCTAATGTCCCAGATAACAACATATACAAGCACAAAAGATCCATAAGATGCATAGAAATGAAAACATCCTAAAGGACTGAAAAATGAACTAGATACATGTAAACATTTACAAATACCACATACAAAAATCCTCATCTAATCCATAAATTGATTTGATATAACTAATACTAATTGCATTTAGAACTATTTGACACTACCTCCAACATCTAAACAGTCTAATCAAGACACCCTTTAATTAAGTAAAATTAATAATCCAACCCTATAGTATTTAAATTCATAATCAAGTAGAATGTAGATTAATCAAATTATTAAAATCCTATCATTCTATCTTAATCATAATCTAAAAATTAACCACATAATTTAATGAACATGTAATCATTAATTCATGAAAATTTATATTAATTTAAACTAATTATATAAATTTATTAATAGAAATACATACTAATTAAAAATTAACCATATAAATTGATTAATATAAATACATATTATTTAGAGATAAAAACAATACATATTTTAATTATAATCTAATTATATAAATTAACTTTTAAATAATACATTTTAATTAAAATTTAATAATTAATAAAAATAAAAACTAAAAAACAAACAACGAAATAAAGTTTAAATGTTTTTTTTTTAAACATAAAATAACTCAACAATTGGAGAGGGGACCCACGCGGGTTCCCTAATCCCCAGCGCTTCATGCGTTGTCTTTTAAGGACAGTGGTGGGGGGCTCGCAGGGTACCCTCCCTCGCGCAATCAGCGCAGTCCCTTTATGGGACAGTGGGGGTACTGCTGCCCACCTTGCATAGGTGGCGCAGCCCCTCGGGGGTTGGTGGGGATGGGGTCCCACCTCCCCCTAAACAACATTATATTTTTTTTTTAATTTTTTTTTAGTTTTTTAAAAAACTGCAAAACCCTGCTACATGCAGTTTAATAAATTTCTTTTATATTTTTTTTTAATACGAAAATGAAAAATTAGAAAGAAGGGTTAATTTCTTTTTTTGTCTTTTACTAACTTTCTTTTTTTGGGTAATTATTTATTTTTCACCAGTCTATATTTTTTTTTACAGAGAGTGGGTTTTTCCCAAATGATTTAATTTTAAATAAGCAAATACAAGGAGGCTAATAATTTAATTTTCCACTATAGCTAGGACTATAGTCAGGGTTGGTTTTTTTATTTCTAGGAGTTCTAGGAGGGATCTTTTCACGAATTTTTCGACAGCATAAGGGTCCTATGCCAAGAAACATACAAACATGAAAATAACAGATCTAAGCTCCTCCTAAACCTCGAAAATATCAAAACATCAATCAACCACAAATTTAATTTATTCTATAGTATAAACTATACAAAGGGTTAATTTTTCATTTTCTAATAGATCTAGAGGGAATTTCTTTCCAAAATTTTGACAGCATAACCCTACGATGCTAAGATTATAGAAAATGATAGAAACATAGATCTAGGGTTTATAGAAACACCCAAAAACATAGAAAACATTCATAAGCCATTTAAAAGGCCAAATTAAGGAACATGCATTAAAAACAACACATAAAACCTCAGATCTATGAAATTGAACTCATGCAAGGCAAATGAAACCTACCTTTAATCCAATGCAAGAGATGGAAGAATGTAGCTTGGAGGATGAATGTAGATCTGAAACCCTCAAGCCCAATTCAACCACAGATCTGACACAATGTAGATCTGAACACACACACACACCCACAAGCAATAGAAAATCCTGAAACTTTGAAGCAACCAAGATCCACAACAATCCACAATTCTTCAAAACCCCAAAATCACCAAAAGCTCTCCAATTCTCAAAAACCTGTTATGAGAGAATGAATGACCAATTCCCCCTAAAGAGATTCAAATTCCC
>MU226068.1:1473197-1513125 GCA_018584345.1 Thuja plicata | reverse complement strand
AAGCAACCAAGATCCACAACAATCCACAATTCTTCAAAACCCCAAAATCACCAAAAGCTCTCCAATTCTCAAAAACCTGTTATGAGAGAATGAATGACCAATTCCCCCTAAAGAGATTCAAATTCCCTAAAACATGCAAAGGTGAATGACAACTCCCAAGTCAATCCCTAGTTTAACTCAACTTGAAAATTGAAAGGAAATCCAAATTAATAAAATAAAATATGCTTTATTGCCACAACTCAATTTTGACTCCTAATTACAAGTTGAGATATTTCAATTTGAAAATACTTTTTCAACACAATCATGCACATGTAATTAATAAAATATTTAATTAAATAGATTAAATATTTATGTCACAATAATGCATGCAACCAAATATTTAATTATTTAATTAATCAAATAAGCACATATAATATAGTTTTCAATAAAATATTTAATTAAATCACAATATTCAAATATTTCAATTTAATTAATTATTTAAAATAAAGTTAGGATATAATTAAATCATTAATTCAACTATAATCCATTAAATCACATAATATGAAAAATCACTCAATAATCCAGAAATCACCTGAAAACATAATCAAGCAAAACACACACAAACTCAAGAGAGAGGGTATTCAAATTCTGTCAACCTAGACAAATCTGGATAAGGTAGTCATACTGAAACTCATCCTACATTAGGATCATTAGGCTTAGGTTAGGGTTTTGGATCTGTATGTTACCTCCCCTCTTTACCATTGAGATGAATATTTATGGGCACACTCACTCCTACCAATTCAGGGAAGACGATGCCCTGTACCTACAATCCTGTCACCAAAGAACATGCATGTACATACATAATATAATATTGCACTCAATGATAGGGATCGGTCGAATGTGTGGATCTCACCGAAGCAAGTAACTACGTCTCCATCCTCTACCACAACAACACATCAACAAGTACATTCACATATAAGACAACCATACACATGAAAGTATGGGGTAAGTATATCATAATCTGAAATTGACATATAATAATCAATATGATAAAATCATCACATCTAAATCCACATAAGGTAAAATCATGACATCATAAACAAGTATCATCATCAATTGAAATAATATCAGCTCACATGAAATGTGGCCTAAAAGAATTCGACCAAACAACTGAAACCAATGCCTAAAGAGTACGACATCCTAAACTAAAAAGCAAAACATGAGTGGGTATTACAGTGGGAGTCCCAATACAAAATCCATACTCAAGTCTGTCCATGGTCCTTTTTGTATTGGCAATGACATGTACAAACCAGTGTTCTAGGAGTGCCCTTTGGCTACTTGACAAATTTGGCACCTTTCCACAAACCTGGTGATATCTCTCTTCATCTTTGGCCAGTAGTACTTATCTGCTACCAAGGCTATTGTTTTATCCTTCCCAAAATGCCCAGCCATACCACTGCTATGAAATCCTCTAATAATATTTTCCCTCATTGAGCCTGTAGGAATGCACAACTATTTTCCCTTGAATAAATAACCATCTTCCATAAGATACTCACCTTGAATAGTTTCTATGTGCCCAGCAACTGGATTCTTCAACTGATCAACAACTTCCCAAAAGTCACTATCAGATTCATACAAGTCCTTGATTATATAAAAGCCAACTACTTCTGTTTCCATGATGGTCAGAAGCACAACATGCCTGCTTAAAGCATTTGTAACTTGATTCTGTTTCCCTGATTTATGCTTCAAAACAAAAGTAAACCCTTGGAGGAAAGAGACCCATTTTTTGTGTCTAGTATTCAATTTCTTTTGTGTGTTCAGATAATTAGGTTAGCGTGAGGATGAGGGGGGTAGACTCTACCCTCTAATCGATACAAACGTCGAATGAAAAGATAACTTGAAATGAATAATTTGACTGGTTATTTAACATTTTATTCCTCATATTAAAATAATAATTGGAAATATTCCTATTTAACACTTTGTAAAGGAATCCAATACTTTTAAAAGCAAATAAATTCCTATAAATTTTCTAGACCCCGAATGTTCATATTTGACTAAAACATTTAAATCTAAAATTTAAAAGAGCTCATTATGTTAATGATATTCTAACTCTAAAAGAAATCATACTATAATTTAAAACAAATCTATTAGATCTTAATTTTAATCTTTTAATGCTAAACTATACAATAAATAAAACCAATTCTAAATTAACCTAATCTATCTAATTATTAAGTCAATATATAATTAAGATCTATTATATCAATCTAAAGCAAATCAAATCTAAGATTAATTAAAATCCAATCTAACCAAAACTTTAATTAATATTTTAATTACTATTAAAAAAAACTAATCTAATAAATTCTAAATTATACTAAAATATTATATATACACTACGTTTTACTAATCGTAAATTTGAAATGTCTAATGAGAAAATGTTTATATATTATCATTTAACCGAAAATTGTTATCCTAAACCATAGCATCCTTATGCCTCTATGATTCCACAGGGATGAAGGAGGATACACGACGGTGGAATAATAATGAGTTGGTGGCAGGATCAGAGGGGAAGCGCAGGAGCCACACAGACCGAGGGAAAGAGGGGAGAAGGTGGGGAGCCGGCGGTGGCGCGACCCGCGCCACCCGATTATGTAGCCATAGTGGGTGGGTGCGGTTGTGGCCGACGCCCCTCCCCACTGTGCATGTACAATGGGAGGCTCTGCCTCTGCGTGCGAGCTGGGATGGGCTCGGCCCTCCCTCGCAAAACCCCAATTTTTGTTATTTAAATTTTTTTTTTTGTTGCTCTATTTTTTTGTTGACCATTTTTCTTTTCTAAATAACGTGTATCATAAAAATAATTTAGAATAATATATTATTGATTTAATGTTTAAATCCAACAACAATTTTTTTTTTTTTTAAAATTGATTGGTGTAAAACCTCTGTGTCAAAACAAAGAACACATGGCGTCAATTTTTTAAAAATTTTATTGCATCTTTACAACCTATATTTTGATCTTAACATTATGGTGGAATAACATTTTAAATTTGAGCACATTTATTTTTTTTAAAAAAATTCTGGAATAAAGGCTAAGTGTAAAAGAAATTTCTACATTAAGGAGCATTTTTACTTGATTTTTTTTTGATATGGTTAAGCTATTCTATTTCATCCATAGAAATAGGTTCCAAAAAAAAGGGGTTAAATTTATCTATCAAGAAAAATATTCTCCTTAATTAAATTTTGAATTAAGATCATTGCAAATAATGAAATCTATGCATAAACACATTATAGTTAATTATACTTCTCTTATTTCTCAAGATCAACATGATGGAAAATTCATAAAGATATTATAACAACATGATTACTCTAAGTTTACTTATTGAGACAAAAACCCGTTTGCATGTTAAGTTACATAATGATAAGATTTTTCTCATACAACAATAATGTCTCCCAAAATTTCTCCTCAAAATAACCTTTAAATAAAGTTACAAAATGCTTGGAACTTCGTTCCATAATAAGAATGCAATGTTACTTCCATACAACATAGGTTACAATGAAGGGTTTTTAAAAATAATAATAATCAAAACTTAGAATGAAGATGATTTCCAAGCTCCTAGGCCCAGTTGAAGACCTATATCGATGAGGTTGACCATGGAGGCTCACCTCCCAACCTAGACCTTTACAAGGTTAACCCCGAGCTTGGGGATCCAAATTCGAATGGGGAACAAACATACAAAACTCAACTTGCAGAAAACACTCACAGAAACTCACAAGCAAAAAAGCTTCCCAAACACAAGGTTGAACAGGAGGAAGGTCTCCAAGAGGCCTTCCTAGAAACTTGGGTGGTGGTAGACCTTCTCAGTAGGAGAAGCCAAGTAACAAAAGTGATATCCTCAAGCCACACATGGACTTGAAATGACCATCTCCACGAGATGCAATCATGAACAATAACTTCCTTTGATAAACATAAAGTTTTTCCATTAGTATACAATGACAAAACAATTGTAATAATCCATCGGTTACACTACACTGAAAATCAAATTTTTAGTTCAAACTGAAAATGCTAGGCAAGGAGAAAACCAACGACACAGTTTTACAGTATAAACCAAAAGTGCAAACTGAAGATGATAAAGTGGAACTTGAGAGGAGTAAACTGCCAGAGGAACCCGACGAGCAGAACACAGTGCAAACTGAGAGAACAGACAAGAGAAGACACCGATAGATAGTTCAACCAAGGAACACCGACAGGAAACCAAATTGACTTCAGAGAAAATTGAGCATCAGACTTTGAAAGTCAGTTACATCCTGAAAAAAGTGGATTTGACTTCCACGTCAGATAAAACAAATATATTCTATTTATAGAGTCTTGATTTGTTTTAAAACCATTACTTAAGGGACAAGAAATATTATTGTAATTGTTTTAATTAGTCTAACTAATTAAAAACATGTAGACTAGGAGATCAAGGTCAAGTTGTAAACCTTTGATCATAGAGTTAAGTTGTAATACGTGAAACTTAATTAGGTTAATCTATCTTATAAATAGATGTTGTAATCATTCATTATTAAGGATGAAAGGATGAATGTAGCCAATGAGCACATCTATAGATCAGACTGAGAGTTTCAAGAAGTAGAACAACAAAAGCTGAATTTGGTTATCAAGAACCAAGAACAGAGGCTATCGAGCAACACAGGTATTAATCAATCACATTAGGTGATACAATTATACATGTGATTTGTAATGGATCTGTAATTAGAAATTGTTAGAAAGCATACACTCAGGTCAATAAGTATTTTTGTCTACATTCTAATGAGTGTAGAAAATAAATCCTTTCAAGGAAGGTGGATTTAACAATCCTATTGTAAATCTCTTAACCGAGTGCACACTAAATAGTGTTGCTAAATGTCTTAATAGAGTAGATCTTAACCAGTCTCCATAGATAATCCTAATAGGTTAGATCATTAGAAGTGATCAAAATTGTAAGCCTTAACCAGCCCCTTCCAATCTACAAATAGTGAATATTTTGTGGGTGCCATCCCCACCGCAGTTTTTACCTTCTAGCAGGGGCTTTCTGCGTTACCATATCTTGTGTTATGTGTCAATTAATTTCATAAATTTTTCTATGAATGTTTACATGTTTGGTAAAGTTAAAGAATTGATATATCTTACACAAACATAGTATATAAAAAAAGGTTGGTTATACAATTGATAACACAATGGATAAAGGTTAAAAGAGATAAAGTTTTGGAGGTACTGATTCACCCCTCCCCTCTCAGTACACACTTTCCATTATTTCCAAAAATTGGTATCAGAGCTCGATCTCTTATTTGGAAAGATTAAAGACTTAAGAGAAAAGATCATACAATGGAGAAGTACAGACTTGACAAAAGTATTGAGAATCAGAAGCTAGAAATTTAGATCTTCTATGAGCAGTATAAAGAAGCTAGAATCAGGATGGGACATCTGTTAGATGAAAGAAAGATTATGGCATCTCGCTGTAATGAAACAGATTACCATGAAGAAGAGATACCAGATCTATTTGAGTCCTCAGGATCAATAAATAACAAATCATCAGACACATTAGAAGAAAGCATCACAAGCTTAAATGAAATCAATCAACATTTGGCTGGACAAGTGAAATCTCTATGAATCGGTCAAGAGACATAGATGGTAAGAATGATTGATGTTATGAACAATGCTAGACAAGCTGAGCAAAAGAGAACACTAGCTATTGAGGATAGGAGGAAGATTACTGAAAAGCTATAAGAGAAAGAGACATAAATACAAAGACTTACAAAACATCATCATGAGATCACAAATCAGATTATTCTTATGAGTCAAGAGGAAAATATAATAAATATAGAACTCATTATAAGAATAGAAGCTATTAGTGAGCTAAGAGAAGAAAATTAAAATATGAAACAAGAAATAAAAATTCAGCTACAACATAATGAAATTATCAAGAGAGCTGAAGAAAGAAATACAAGAATGGATGGTTTTCTTGATGGACAAAGGAGAGTCAACAATAACACCGGTCTAGGCTATACCAAGAATAGAGAATCACCATATCAAGCTGATCCAAATGATGTCTATACAAATCCAAGACCAAGAAAGCTGACATGTAATCATTGTGGAAGGCAAGGCCACACATCAAATGTTTGTAGGAGCAAAATGAAAGGTATTCCTAAATCCACACCTTCATTCATAGGAATTTGTTATAAATCTAACAAGAAAAGACATAAAGCATATGAATGTAAATCTAAGGTGACAATACCAAAGAAGGAAACCTACTTGGAAAAATACTTTCCTACTTGCAAAATGCAGGGGCACACAACTCTTGAATGCTGGAAGAAGAAAAAGAAAGCATGAAAGCCAAAAGGTCAAGAATCTACCTATCAACTGAAAAGAGTCAGTAACTAGTATGTTTGGGATTACAACACTTGGGAAAATTGTACATGTGGAAGATTTGGTCTCATTTCTACAAAATGTATGGGACAATTAACAAGAAAGCCTAGAGGATGGACTAACCCTGGAATGGGATGTTTACACTATCATAAATTTGATCATCTGAAGAAAGACTATATAGACCAAATGACAAAGAACAACACGTTTTCCAATGGAAACACCATTGAAGACATCAGGAAGATGAGAAACAAAATGTGGAGGAAAGCTATAAATACTAACGAAGTTAGACCCAACAATGCAAATGGTGGCACCTTATCCAATGGATCTAGTGACATCACCACCCCCACCTAAGTAGAACAAGTAAGTATGGAACTACATTATACCAAGTTATATTTTGTATCAGTTCCATTATACATAGTCAAGATACCAAATCAACATGATTAAAGATGCACTATGGTATCACTTGTTATGATTCTATAAAAATAATTTCACCGGTCAATAAATATCGAAATGCATCGGTGTACTTACAAAATTGAGTTGTCTTTACTTACCGAGAATTGTCAGTTAACATATAAAGGCTAAGTTGAAAGTGTAAACTGAGATCCATCGGTAATCATGTGAGTTTATAAGTTGTCTTTGCTATATACCGTAACCCGTCGGTGAATGAAACAAGTTGAAGGTTGCCTCAAAGCATCATGTTTTAATCGAAAGAGAAGTTAGTGTATCACCTGACGAATCCATCTTCACACACTGATGAGTGGTTGAGAATTAATGATTCAACCTAGGGCAAAGTATATAAATAGATGACAAAAGGGTTTCATTCTTCACCAAGCAATAAGAGCAAAGCAACCAGAAATAAACCATAGCATGATTCAACAACATTGTAGATCAACTCCAACCCAATTCAAAGCACTCCAAGTAGATCACCTACAACTAAAGAGGTTAAAGTAAGTACCAAGTATAAAATAAGAACTCTATTTATCATTTATGGGAAAGCCCTAATTTTAGAATCTATGGCAACCACATCAAGAGCCTCTAAGTTCAAGAGTGTTAAGAAGAACAAGATCAATCTTATCAAGAACTCAACCTATGAGGAAACACATTATAAGATATGTCTAGAGGTTGCCTCACAACTTGAAAATGCTGGAGCATTCTCTAGAATACTAGCTAGGGTTTTGCTTGTCAAAGACGTGTGAACATATATTAACTATAAAATAGAAGAGATTGGAGACCTGGAGGTTGAGCAAGATTTCAAGAAGCTATGTAACAATGATGGAACTATCAAGGAAGAGCACAAACACATCGAAGTAAAAGGGATCACAAATTCCCTATAGTTCTAGAAAGAATTCAAGACCGAATGGATTCGGTTAGTACTAAGCAAGATACAAGACCAAAAGTTATGGCTCAATGAACCTAAACCATAACTAGGGATGTAATTCACGCTGTCACCGGTTATCCCATAACCGATAAGGTAAAGGCATTGAAGTACCCTCCTAAAGCTGAAATTGAGAAGAATACCGAAGCTACATGGGATAGAAGAGGACTAAGAGTATCCACCATAAATGATGATGAACTAAAATTTGGAGCATGTGTCCTAGGATACAAGTTCTTTCAGGCTAGTAGGATGAACAACATTGCATTCAGAGCAATGGATACAACTTACAAGATTGTAAAGAAGGGAATTGAGTTGGATTTATCAGAACTTCTACTCAAGCAGCTAGAAGAGAAATTAAAGATAATAAGAAATGCAAAATCAAATTCATGTAAGTTTGGTTCACTTATCATGTGCATATTCTTCTACTTCCAAGAATATTTTCCATCTATAGGAAATGTGCAATGGGATACAACAAGACCAGTAACCATATAGATTAGTGTGTTTATAAAATCACTAGGAGATAATTTTGAGACAATAATGGATGAATACTTTGCTGGATTCAAGGAGAGAATGCAGAAAAGAGTAAGGATCCTCAAACAACTAATTGAAAAATTCAAGACTGATATATGTTTCATGGTAGATACTGACTACACATACATCAAGCCAGCTGTACCAAGAACAACATGGCTATCTCCTCTTGACTATGAGGTAAACATAGATCAAGCATATAATGCAAATTGAGGCATTAATAAATGAGCCATTAGATAAAACACAACCCAAGTTCAAAACTTATGAAGAAGCCAAAGAAAGGATTAAAACTGGCTTGGCTGTAAAGAAAATTGATAGAAAGAAAGACAAGATGGTCAAGAACTTAAAGAAACTAAGGAAGAAACTAAAGATATAGAAGAAACCAAGGGTTAGTCACCCATCAGTGAAGCTGAGAAGGAGAGTGACTCAGAGTCAACATAGTCAGATACACCATTACCTCCACCAACTAAGAAGCTAAGGACTACTGCTACATAAAGGACAAGGAGTCAGACAACAAAGGATGCAAGTCCTTCATTGGTTAAGAAAGGTCAAGTAAGGACCTACAAAAGAAAACCTACAACTAAAAATACCACAACACCAAAGAGGAGAAGGAAACTAATCCTAAATAAGGAAGACAAAGAGGACATAGATGAATATGTCCATACAGACAAGACTAAGATTCTTGAAACTATTGATGAGATATGTGAGTCTATTGAAAGAAGAGGTGGTTTAACCAACACCAAGGTAAGAAAGTGGCTAACAATAGAGCCTGATCATCAGAACAAGGTTGAGGAAACATTGATAAAAGAAATGATAAACTTCAAATGTGTACCAGTAGAATTTGATGACAAAATGCCACAAGCACTACATGATAGATTATCTACCAGATAGACTAATGCATTAAATAATGAAAAGAAGATAAGGGAAAGAGTCCTAGTTTCTCTTATGCCTCCCAAATAAAAAATGGAACAAATCTAGGAGATGATGGAGAAACATGCAAAGGCATTCTCACCAAAGATGAGAGCCTACAAAGTTCTATAGGTAAAGCTTATAGAGATAGAAAATGATAGTAACAAAATCTGGAGTAAAATACTCAATCAACCTACTGAGGAGGCAAGCCCCGAATATATTACTACAATGATGAAGATGTCAGAACAGTAGAATTGGACAAAGAAAAAATGGATACTACAGGAAACAAGAATATGGATGTCGTAGATGAGACATGGCCAGACACTACTCTGGATAATACTATTATTGACATCACTGATGATCCTTCAAATGAAATTCAAAAAGATGAAGATGTCAAGGACCAAACCAACAAACATGACACTACAATTGATGCTACACAGGTACACTTACCAAGCTAGATGCAATAATTAATTCAAACAATCAATATAATATCACAAAAGGAGAAGACTCCCAAGCCCGATGTAAGCATACCCGAGGAAAAGGGTAATGATGAGCAAAAAGAAACATCTAAAGAAAAGAAGGAAACAACCAATGAAAAAAATGTCATTGATGGAGAAAAAAAAGATGGAGATACCACCAAGAAAGATGCATAGATGAAAGATGCTGATGAAGTGAAAAAGGAGAAAGATAAGCAGGAAAAGATAGTTGATTCCACTCCTAAGAAAACATAAGGAGATGTTGCAAAAACACCAAAGGTTGATAAGGAGACATCCTTAGACAATTGAAAGGCAAACACCAAGTTGCAAGAGAAAGGTAAAACACCTCAAAAGCCATCAAGTAGCACATCAGACCAAGAAGAGAAGCTGGCTATGGCTCTACATACAGGTGGATCACAGAAGAAGAAGAAGAAAACAAAGAAGAACAAGTTGGAAGTCACAATAGATGAAATCATTGAAATAGTGAAATGTGACCCAACTACATTAGATTTTGAATCTCTCCAAGAATATGGAGAAATATGTCAAAGGAAATCTTTGCAAGAAAAGCTTAAGAATTAGCACTGAGATTTATTGGTACTAGAGAACACAAGGGACATCTTGAGTCAGATTGTTCCCGACATAGATGTTGATCAAAATGCCCCCATTCTAGATCAAATTGCCATCCTCACTGATGCCATCACAACATAGAATGTTGATGTAGAAAAGGGAATTAAGGAGCAAGTAGAATAGAAGTTTCAATAAAAATTAACTGAAAAGATCAGCCAAGAAGTGGTAGAAAATAAGGTAAAGCTTTCAGAATTAGAAAATGAATTAGATCCAATAATTTCTAAAGTTGTTTCCTTAATCCAAAAGATATGCACTCTAGAAAAATTTACAAAGGATAACAATGAAAAGATCGCAAAGATCGATTTCAATCTGAATGCAAGTGCACAAAGTCTAACCACAGATGGGAATGTCATCAAAATGCATTATGAGAAGATCATAGAGATCAAAAGGTTGAGACAAGAACTTTGGGAAGCAGAGTCATAGTTTAGAGAAGAGGTAACTGAGATTCAATCTATACTACTACCAAACCTCACACTTCTACAAACATACCTAAGTTTAGCAAGACAACTTATTGCAACCCCTGAGATGTCCGTAGCAGACAACATCTATGTCATGCATGCCCGAATCACATTAGAGCATATGGATCTTGATTATTTAAAGGAGAAATGGGAGAAAATGATGGAGGAAATGCAATCCTCTCACCCTCATATTTTTGATAAGCTATAGGTATACACCTTTTCCCTTACTATCAAAAAAGTGGGAAAAGTAAATTGATATGTATAAAAAGAAAAAAGGGGGAAAAAGGAAAGAAGAAAAAGACAATATAGCACAAAGGAAAAAGGAAGAGATAGTATAAAAACTAGTGTACATACACATATACTATAATATAGTGGAATATGCATAGGGGGAGTCATAAAATGACTAAGGTAATATACATGGAGTTCATACTATAAATTTTGGTAGTATTCTTCACATATCAGTTTTTGATACTAATGTCAAAGGGGGAGATTGATAGACATAATTTTTTTTCATTAGTATGCAATGAGAAAATAGTTTTATTAATCCATCAGTTACACTACACCAAAAATCAGGTTTTTAGTTCAAATCGTAAATGCTAAGCAAGGAGAAAATTGACGACACAATTTTACAGTATAAACCGAAAGTGCAAACTGAAGATGATAAAGTGGAACCTGACAGGAGTAAACTAACAGAGGAACCGAATGAGCAGAACAAAGTACAAAATGATATAATAGACAAGAGAAGACACTAAAATAAATTTTAACCAAGGAACACTGACAGACAGTCAAACTGACTTCAGATAAAATCAAGCATCAGACACCGAAAGTCAGTTACATCCCAGAAAAAGTGGATCTAACTTTCATGTCAGATAAA
The DNA here is from genome assembly GCA_018584345.1 of Thuja plicata. NCBI lineage: Eukaryota > Viridiplantae > Streptophyta > Pinopsida > Cupressales > Cupressaceae > Thuja > Thuja plicata. The sequence continues at coordinate 1,501,502 of MU226068.1, read as the reverse complement.
ATAGATATATTCTATTTATAGAGTCTTGATTTATTTTAAAAAAATTACTTAAGGGACAAACAACATTATTGTAATTGTTTTAATTAGTCTAGCTGATTAAAAACATGCAGACTAGGAGATCAAGGTCAAGTTGTAAACCTTTGATCATAGAGTTAAGTTGTAATACATGAAAATTAATTAGGTCAATCTATCTTATAAATAGACATTGTAATAATTCATTATTAAGGATGAGAGGATGAATGTAGACAATGAGCACTTCTATGGATCAGACTAAGAGTTTCAAGAAGCAAAATAAAAAATCTGAATTTGGTTATCAAGAACCAAGAATAGAGGCTACTGAGTAACAGAGGTATTAATCAATCACATTAGGTGATACAATTATACATGTGATTTGCAATGGATCAATAATAAAAAATTGTTAGACTGTATACACTCAGGTCAATAAGTATTTTTATCTACATTCTATCAAGTGTAGAAAATAGAAGAAATCCTTTCAAGGAAGGTGGATTTAACAATCCTATTGTAAATCTCTTAACCGAGTGCACAATAAACAATTTTGCTAAAGATCTTAACAGAGTAGGCCTTAACCAGTCTCCACAGACACTCCTAACAAGGTAGATCATGAGAAGTGATCAAAATTGTAAGCCTTAACTAGCCCCTTCCAATCTAAAGATAGTGAAGATTTTGTGGGTGCCATCCCCATTGTAGTTTTTACCTTCTAGCAGGGGTTTTCTGCATTACCATATCTTGTGTTATGTGTCAATTACTTTCATGAATGTTTCTATGAATGTTTACATGTTTGGTAAAGTTAAAGAATTGATATATATTACACAAAGATAATACAGAACAAATGGTTGGTTATACAATTGATTACACAATGTATAAAGGTTAAAAGAGATAAAAGTTTTAGAGGTACTGATTCACCCCTCCCCTCTCAGTACAGACTTCCCATTATTTCCAACACTCCTTATGCCGCCTAGGTTCCCTTCGACCCTACTTTGCATCATGGGTATTGTGAAACCTCATGTATTTTTCTCCTCACATGGGAGACTCTACACTAAATTAAAGTCATTCTTACCACCCCCTTTAAGGTTACTTTTCCCTCCCAAGGGTGAGTTTTCCTTAAAGAAACTCATTCAAAATTGAACACAAAATAAAACACCATAAAATATATATCAAGATTTCAACTTTGAAAATAACTAAAATATACATAGGACTCCATTAATTGAGTTTCAAGCTCAAGAACACACATGAGAAAAAATAAATTTACTCTGAAAGTTCCAACCTTATTCCAAAGCTAAGGTGGGTTGAAATTTGGTGAGGAGATATCCTTCCTATCCTTCTTCTCCAAAAGCTCCTTCAATTCTGAAATCTATCCCTAAGGGTAGAGAGTGGGTGAACACCCAACTCTTCCTAAAACCTTCCCTAAATAGGAAAAAATCCAAGATTAACCAAAGGTGAGGTAACCCTAACTATCCATTTCTTCCCGCTTGCCTTCATTCTCCATGAATGGAGTTAAATGCAACTTGGGAAGAAGAGAGAGGTTAACCAAAGCTACACAACTCCTCAAATTCGCTCAACTTTGAAAATGAGACTTTAGGAGAGTAATAAATGAGTTTAGAGACTCATTTATGATTGAAAATGACCCCTAACCCCTAGAGTACCAAGTTGAGTAGCTAAAACTGACCCTGGTTACCTTTTGGGAGCCTAAAACACCCTCCTAAATTACACCTAAAGTTAACCCACGGATTTCCAAGTCAAGTTGACCATTTAGAAACTTCTAACCTTGGGTGAGATGGGGTAATACACATAGGTAACCTTAGTTAACCCTACACCTAACCATGGTTCCCTTTACTAGCCATGTCAACATTAAATTACAAATATTTGCCAAAATTGACACAATAAATTAAAACAAATGACATGGCTTAATCACATTAACACTAACTAATTGAAATATACACATGCAAACCACATTTATGAGTAAACCACATATACAATGAGGTCCATGTTTCTTTACAGGGCCTTGGAATGCACAGAATGTTATAGAGGCTCCAATACTGGGTCCCTGATTTAGATCCATGGTCAACTATTCTTGCACACTCATTGCACACATAAATAGGTCCAAAACAACACGATATAAAAGTATAATACGAAATCCATAATTCATTGCATATAAATATATCTAAATTTAAACTTAAACAAGCATAGAATTGGTTCCCTAAACCAAATTCATCACAATACATTCATACATTTAAACCCATATATGACATCATCATAAACTGAAACTGCATCAAAACATAAAGCATCTCAAGCTTACCCTGATTACATAATCAGGTACTGAATACATAACATAGGATTCAAAAGATCCTTAAATACATAAAACTATCCAATAGTTAAAGTATAACTAAGCAGAAAACCACTGAAAGCATGAAGGATAAAATAATAAAACTATGGCAGTCTAATGTAGGTATCACATCCACCCCCTCTAGGCATGAAATTCCTCCTGGAGTTCATCAAAGAGTTGAGGGTACTATGATCTCATCTATGCTGTGTCCTCCCAAGAGGCTGTAACCTCATCATAGAAATCCCACTGGACCCTAACTTGGTCTAGCTCTCGGCCTCGAAGACCCAATGTCCACCGAGTTGATATAAAAATGGGCTCCAAAGCCAACTTCCCGTCTGAATCCACCTGCAAGGTATCCCAATATACCACATGAGACTCATCATAAATATAATTCCTTAGAAATGAAACATGAAACACATCATGGATGCGTGACATGCTAGGTGGAAATGCTAAATGGTAAGTAACTGGTCCTATCCTCTCAAGGATCTCAAAAGGTCCAACAAAATGAGGTGTTAGCTTAGAGCCCTTTCCCAAATGGATTGGAATCTTATGTGGTTACACTCTCAAAAAGACTCGATCAATCCTCTTTTCATCTGCATACTTTTTCTGCCTATCCTGAGCTTTCACAAGACACTATCTAATCAAGGTCACCTGCTGCTCCATAAATTTGACTAGCTCAGGACCAATCAAAACCCTATCCTCGATGTGATCCCAACTAAGTTGGGTCCTGCATGTCCTACCATAAAGAGCTTGGTAGGGAGGAATACCTAAGGATGTGTGGTTCCCATTATTATAGGCAAATTATACGAAATGTAGGTACTCCTCCCACCGAGTCTAATGGTCCATAATGTACATGCAAAGCATGTCCTCCAGCACCTGATTGGCCCTTTTGGACTGCCCATTAGTCTGAGGATAATAAGCTATACTGAAGTTGAGCCTTGTGCCCATAACTATCTGAAGTTCTCTCCAAAAAGATGAAGTGAAGAGAGAATATCTATCTGAGATGATCTTACAAGGTACGCCATGAAGTATGACTATATCTTGCAAGAACACTTGCACCACTATTGGTGTGGTAAAGGTAGTATGCATGAGTGAAAAATGAGCTACCTTGGTCAACTTTTTGACTGTCACCATGATGGAATCATGAAGATGAGAAGACATAGAAAGACTTACTATGAAATCCATAGATATGGTGTCCCATTTCCACAATGGTATCTCATGAGGCTGAAAGAGACCACTTGGGTGATGGTGTCCTGTATTCACCCTCTGGCACTCTAGGCATCTAGCTACCATCTCTATAATCTGCAATCTCATGCCAAGCCAATAATATAAGTGTCTCAAATTGGCATGCATATTCTTAACTCTGGGATGCACTAAATAAGGGGCCCTATGCACCTCTAGCATCACAAACTCACACAATTTTCTAGAAGAAGGTATATAGATACACCCTCTATGACAAAATAGTCCATCGGACTCCAAGGTATACTCTGAAAACTTCTCCTCAAGGGATCTCTGAGATTGAATCAATCCACAAACTTCTGCATACATCTCATCCTCATGTAAGTGATGAAGAATACGACCTCTCAAATTTGTTCTAGTAGACATAGAAGAAAGCTAATGCCCTCCCCTACTCAAGGCATCTGCAACTAAGTTCTCTTTCCCTTTGATGTAGTGGACATAAAAATCATATTCACATAAGAACTCCATCCATCTCCTTTGCCTAGAATTAAGGTTTGGCTAAGTGAAGATGTACTTAAGACTTTGATGGTCTGAATGAAGTTCAAACCGATGCCCTAAGAGAAAATATATCCATCTGACTAAAGTATGGACCACTGCTACAAGCTCAAGGTCATGGGAAGGGTAGTTGAGCTCATGATTCTTTCATTTCCTAGACTTGTAGGCTATAGCTTGCCCACCTTGCATAAGAACTTCTCCTAAACCATCCAAAGAAGCATATGTGCCAACCACAAAGTCTTCTGAAGGCTCTGGCACAACTAGAATGGGTGCACTAGTAAGTGCTCCCTTGAGCTCTTGAAAATCCCTATCACACTTTTTAGTCCACTCAAACCTCTTTCCCTTTCATTGAAGAGAAGTCATGGGGTGTGCTACCCAAGAGAAGTCCTTAACAAATCATCTATAGTAACTGGATAATCCCATGAAATTCCTAACCTTAGTCACAGTGGCAGGTGCTGGCCAATCCATAATATCATCAATCTTTGATGGGTCTACTAAGATCCCATCACCTAAAATAAAATGGCCTAAATACTTGACCTTTTCTCTAAAGAAATCACATTTTGACAAGCTGCCATACAACTGATTGTCCCTAAGACACTACAAGAATTTCATTAAGTGTTGCTCATGCTCTTTCTCATCTTTGGAATATATCAAGATGTCATCGAGAAACACCACTACAAACTTGTCAAGGAAGTTATGAAATACTTCATTCATTAGACTCATGAACACAACTGGAGAATTTGTAAGACCGAATAGAACCACAGTGAATTCATAGTGGCCATATCTAGTACGAAATGCGGTCTTGTGAATATCACTATCCATGATCCTCAAGTGATGGTAACCCAATTTGATATCTATCTTAGAGAATACTTGGGAACCTTATTACTGATAAAAAAGTCATCGATCCTAGGAAGTGGATATGGATTCTTGATGGTTACTTTGTTTAATTATCGGTAATCCATACACAAAATAAGTAATCCATATTTCTTCTTCATGAAGATAACTAGTGCACCCCAAGGAGAAACACTAGGATGAATGTATCCTTTCTCTAACACTTCCTCAAGTTGTATCTTGAGATCATTAATTTCATTAGTGGTCATCCTATAAGGTGTTCTAGAAATTGGCTTTTCTCCTGGTACAAGATCTCTATGAAAATCAACCCCTCTACGAGGAGACATACTAGGAAGCTCTGACAGAAACAAATCTGCAAACTACTAAAGAATGGGGAAGTCATCAAGAGAAGTTTCCTTCTCCGCCTCTTCTTCCTTATCGCTGATGGTGATGGCATACAACTGGAATCCCTTCCCCATGCATTTCTTAAGCTGCATAGTGGAAATTACATGGAGGGATATAGACCTATGGAATCCCATAATCACTGTATTTGTACCATAATCATCCAAACACTCGACCTTCTTGTTATAAAAATCTAGCTTGGCTCTGTGGGCACTTAGCCAATCCATGCCAAGAACTAGATTGTAAGATCCAAGGAGAGTAACTCTAAGATCTGCTATGGTGATCATACCACCAATCTAGATCAAACAATCCTTAACCATCGAGGTCAAAAAAATTATAGCTCCTAAAGCTAACTCTACTTCCCATCTAACCTCTTGTCTAGCTTCCACTAGCCTGCAAGGCTCCACAACCAATGGAGAAACAAAGGAGTTAGTGGCTCCTATATCAAATAGAATAGTAACATCACTACCTCTAATATTACCTAAGGCCTCAATAATGGTAGCCTAGTGCTCTGCCTGGCAGTTTTCCATTGCTGCAAAAACCATGTGGGATTTTCCCCTGTCGCCAACTATCGGTTCTGAAACCACTGCACACTGACTATCACCCCGTGGATACTCTCTATCTATGTGCCCCATGGCACCACAAGTGTAACATGGCCCATGTGACTAAACCTGAATACTAGAAGGTCAGGAATACTGAGACCCTACGGTCCTAGAAGACCTACTATAACCACCCCTAGTGGACTGCTAAGTCCATTCTGGAGGAGTGTAAGGTGCCTAGGGTCTCTGGTCCTTCTTAGGACCCTATGAATGCCACTGCTTGGTCTTAGAGCCCGACTATATTTGAGGTGGCCTCTGTCACTGGTTCTATTGAGACTACTATGGCTACTACTATTGTGGGGTCTTGAATGACCTTGTAGAGTTCCTCTAATTATCCTTCCATGGGGGTTTCTGATATCAAGATGCCTGAGATGAGGAATTAGGGTTCTGCAACCTATCCCGATAATCCTGTGGCCCTCTGACTATCTCTTCGGCCAATAAGGCCCTATCCACTATGAACCTTAAGTACCCTAAAGGTATCATGTGTAACCTATCTGAAATCACAAGATTTAATCCCTTGATAAACCTGCTCACCTGTAGCTTCACGTCCCCCATGTATTCCACATAGGGTAGGAAATCAAGAAAATTTTCCTCATATTGGGCTACTATAAGACCCCATTGGCAGAGTTCATGGAATTCATCAATACGATGTTACCTGTACTACTCAGAGATATATATCCCTTTAAAAATCTTGTGGAAAGCTTCCCAAGAAAGGGTATTAATTTCTACGTGTCCCTTGGACTCCTCATGCCTCCACCAAGTAGATGCTTGGTCTCTAAAAGGGAGTATCGTAAAATGTGCTCTGAGGTTGCTACCATAGTTTTGCAACCCAAAACACCTCTCAAGGATTAAAAGCCAAGCCTCTGCACTGGCCCCATATGCCTCTCCTATGAATAGAGGTGGCCTACACCTCATCAACTCTGTGATTTGACTCCCAATGTCTGGATCTCTATCATACCTCTAAACTTCCATCCTCAAAATAACTTCTGGCCCTCTAATGGACCCTACCTCCTGCTCAAGCTGATTCTTTCTAAACCTAGGAGGTGGGCTCCTACTTCACTCCCTAGAAGAGGACCCACATCCTTCTACAATCTGATGCTCATTATACTGCATCATAGGAGGCATACAGTCTAGAATAAGTCCTGCCAAGTTCTGAAAAGCGCGCAACAATGCTACATTTGGATCAGGAGGTGGAGTCTGATTTTCTCCATGATCCTGAATCTCAAGTTGTAACTCCTTGCAAGTTTTGGGGGCATGCCTATGACCATGCCCTTGCTTATGGGCTAGCTAAGTAATAGGTGGCATCCTACACATACAAGGAAAAGTTAGTGACAATGTAGTGGGTTAGGTTCCCGATGTTTCTAAACCTGGCTTTGATACCAAAATCTCATGCCCAAAAGTTGGGCAAAAACACACAAACAATTGTTTTTTAATAACACACTAAAGAGGTTAACTAAGCTAACTCAAAGGTAACATGTACACCCAAAATGGTGTAGAGGAGAAATAGTGACCAGAAAGGTCAATGAAGGAGGAATAGCTTTCAAAGCTATCCTACAAGGATCCCTAAGCTATAGGCTTTGATCTACACACAAACTAAGGAAGTTGACCAAAAGTCCAATAGAGTGGACCAAAAGTCAACTATACTCTAAAAATGTTAAAGGATGATACTAGGGTTCACTAAACCCTTAGGAAGACTCTCGCACGCAAAATGACATAGTTGACCCAAAGTCAACCAAAGTTAACCAAAAAGTCAACATCCTCCAAAAGGTGCAAAACTGGAATCCTATGGTCTAGGGGGTACAGGGAACACCTGGTGTGAAAATTAGGATGATTAGATGAAGTTTGACCATGGTTGATTTTTGGTCAACCGTGCACGAGTTAGGCCAAGGGGTTTGATAAAATCCTAATAATTAGGTTAGCGCGAGGATGAGGGGGTAGCCTCTACCCTCTAATCGATACAAACGTCGAATGACAAGATAACTTAAAATGAATAATTTAACTAGTTATTTAATGTTTTATTCCTCATATTAAAATAATAATTGGAAATATTCCTATTTAACACTTTGGAAAGGAATGTAATACTTTTAAAAGCAAATCAATTTCTACAAATTTTCTAAACCCCGAATGTTCATATTTAACTAAAACATTTAAATCTAAAATTTAAGAGTTCATTATGTTAATGATATTCTAACTTTAAAAGAAATCATAGTATAATTTAAAACAAATCTATTAGATCTTAATTTTAATCTTCTAATGCTAAACTATACAATAGATAAAAAAAATTCTAAATTAACCTGATCTATCTAATTATTAAATCAATATATAATTAAGATCTATTATATCAATCTAAAGCAAATCAAATCTAATTTTGATTAAAATCCAATCTAACCAAAACTTTAATTAATATTTAAATTACTATTAAAAAAAACTAATCTAATAAATTCTAAATTATACTAAAACATTATCTATACACTACCTTTACTAATCATAAATTTGAAATGTCTAATGAACAAATGTTTATATATTGTCATTTAACCAAAAATTTCTATCCCAAACCCTAGCATCCTTATGTGTCTATGCTTCCAAAGGACCAAAGGAGGAAACACAACGGCGGAATAACAATGAGTGAATGACGGGATTGGAGGGGAAGCGTAGGAGTCACGCATACCGGGGGAAGGAGGGGAGAAGGTGGGGAGCCGGCGGTGGCGCGACCCACACCACCCCACTATGCAGCCACAATGGGTGGGTGTGGCCCTAGCCAATGTCCCTTCCAACTATGCATGCACAGCAGGAGGCTCGGCCTCCGTGCGTGAGCTGGGATGGGCTCGGTCCTCCCGCCGAAAACCTCAAATTTTGTTGCTCTATTTTTTTTTTTTATCATTTTTCTTTTCTAAATAATGTTTATCATAAAAATAATTTAGAATAATATATTATTGATTTAATGTTTAAACCCAGTAGAAAATAAAATTTTAAAAAAATTGATTGGTGTAAAACCTTTATGTCAAAACAAAGGACACATGGAGTCAATTTTTTTTAAAATTTTTATTGCATCTTCAAAACCTATATTTTGATCTTAACATTATGGTGGAATAACATTTTAAATTTTAGCACATTGTTTTTTAAAATTCTGAAATAAAGGCTGAGTGTAAAAGAAATTTCTACATTAAGGAGCATTTTTTGTTGATTTTTTTAAAAAAATGGTTAAGCTATTCTACTTCATCCATGGAAATAGGTTCCAAAAAAAAAGGGGTTAAATTTATCTATCAAGAAAAATATTTTCCTTAATTAAATTTTGAATTAAGATCATTGCAAATAATAAAATCTATGCATAAACACATTATAGTTAATTATACTTCTCTTATTTCTCAAGATCAATATGATGGAAAATTCATAAAGATATTATAACAACATGATTACTCTAATTTTACTTATTGAGACAAAATCCCGTTTGCATGTTAAGTTACATAATGATAAGATTTTTCTCAAACAACAATAATGTCTCCCAAAATTTCTCTTCAAAATAACCTTTAAATATAGTTACAAAATTCTTGGAACTTCATTCCATAATAAGAATACAATGTTACTTCCATACAACATAGGTTACAATGAAGGTTTTTTTTTTTTTTTTTTTTTTAATTAAATTTTTTTTAAAAAATAAATAAATAAATAAATAAATCAAAACTTAGAATGAAGATGATTTAAAAGTTCCTAGGCCCAATTGAAGACCTGTATCGATGAGGTTGACCATGGAGGCTCACCTCCCAACATACAAAACTCAAATTGCAGAAAACACTCACAGAAACTCACAAGTAAGAAAGCTTCCCAAACACAAGGTTGAATAGGAGCAAGGTCTCCAAGAGGCCTTCCTAAAAATAGGAGTGGTGGTAGACCTTCTCAGTAGGAGAAGCCAAGTAAAAAAAATTATACCTTCAAGCCACACATGGACTTGAAATGACCATCTCCACGAGATGTAGTCATGAACAATAACCTCCTTACGTCCCCAGGTGCCCTTAGGACCTACTTGGCATCATGGGTATCATGAAACCCCATATCTTTCCCTCCTCACATGGGAGACTCTACACTAAACTGGAGTCATTCCTACCACCCCCTTGAAGGTTACTCTTCCCTCCCAAGGGTGAGTGTGCCTTGAAGAAACCCATTCAAAATTGAACACAAAATAAAACACCATAAAATAAATCACCAAAATTTCAACTTTGAAAATAACTAAAATATACATATGACTCCATTAATAGAGTTTCAAGCTTAAGAACACAATGAAAAAAATGAATTTACTCTAAAAGTTCCAACCTTAATGCAAAGCTAAGGTGGGTTGAAGTTCGGTGAGGAGATATCCTTCCAATCCTTCTTCTCCAAAAGATCCTTCAATTCTAAAATCTGTGTCTAAGGGTAGAGAGTGGGTGAACACCCAACTCTTCCTAAAACATTCCCTAAATAGGTAAACCCCCAAGACTAACCAAAGGTTAGGTAACCTTAACCATCCCTTTCTTCCCACTTTTCTTCATTCTCCATGAATAGAGTTAAATGCAACTTGGGAAGAAGAGAGAGGTTAACCAAAGTTACACAACTCCTCAAATTTGCTCAAGTTTAAAAATGAGACTTTAGGAGAGAAATAAATGAGTTTAGAGGCTCATTTATTATTGAAAATGACCCCTAACCCATAGGGTACCAAGTTGGGTAGCTAAAACTAACTCCTGTTACCTTCTAGGAGCCCAAAAGACCCTCCTAAACTACACCTAAATTTAACCCAAGGATTTTCAAGTCAAGTTGACCATCTAGAAACTTATAACCTTGGATAAGCTTAGGTACTACACATAGGTAACCTTAGTTAACCCTACACCTAACCATGGCTCCCTTTACTAGCCATGTCAACATTAAATTGCAACTATTTGCCAAAATTGACATAATGAATTAAAACAAATGACATGGCTTAATCACATTAACATTAACTAATTGAAATACACACATGCAAACCACATTTACAAATAAACCACATATATACAATGAGGTCTATATTTCTTTACATAAATAGGACCTTGAAATGCACAAAATTTCACATAGGTTCCAATACTGGGACCCCGATTTAGATCCATGGACAACTATCCTTGCACACTCATTGCACACATCAGTAGGTCCAAAAAAATATGATATGAAAGTATAATATGACATCAATAATTCATTGCATATAACTACATCTAAATTTAAACTTAAACAAGCATAGCATTGGTTCCCTAAACCAAATTCATCACAATACATACATAAATTTAAACCCATATATGACATCATCATAAACTAAAACTCCACCAAAACATAAAGCATCTCAAGTGTACCTTGATTACATAATTAGGTATTGAACACATAACATAAGATTCAACAGATCCTTAAATACATAAAATTATCCAATAGTCAAAGTTTAACTAAGCATAAAACCACTGAAAGCATGAAGGATAAAAGAGTAAAACTATGACAGTCTAATGTAGGTCTCACAGATGCATATCTCAGTCAACTGCAGAAGCAGAATATGTTACTGTTGCTGCAAACTGTTTGAACATTGCATCAATCAAACAAATTTTGAAAGGTATGAATTAAGAGATCATTGACCTAGTGATAATACTAGTGAAATAAATATTTCAAAGAACCTTGTGATGCATGCATGCAAAAAAGTATATATCTATCAAATATCGCTACTTGAGGGAAAAAGTACAAGATAAACAAGTGATACTAGAATATGTACAATCAAAAGAACAAATTGCAGACATATTCACTAAACCCTTACCAAAGGATACATTTGAGTACTTGAGGGGTAGACTAGGGGTTAATCCCTTTTCTATCAGTCACTAAGCTAACTAGGAGGTTGCATCAACCCACATGTAATCAAAATATCAATCATGTTGATGCAAAGCTAAACTGGATTGACAAAGACATATCAGTACACTGCAAGGTACTTATTCTACTGCACCGAAAATCAGAGATATTTTTTTGGCTATTGAAGAGCTGTATATTTTATTTTTGGCATTGTTGTCAAAGGGAGAGAATGATTCAATGAAATATCTACCCATCAAAGGGAGAGAATGATAAAGGGAGAAATGACATATCTATCTACAGAGATATTTAAGAATAGAAGAGACAAAACTTCAAGGAGAGTCTGCATGGTGAGTTTTTTTAAATGCTGTAGCAAGAATTTCACATTTTGCAGTTGTAGAATGAAATTATGGTATTCTATGGAATTTTCATATTGTGTTTCCATCAATGTGAAAAGGAGAGATTGATGAACTTCAACTAATTGTATGTTTGAAGTCATTTTGTTGATAGTCAACCGAGTTACAGATGTGATAATAAACATTATTAGTTAATGTATTGTCATTGATGTCAACTTATTTGAGTATCATTATGGTAACAAACATATATTATAAATTGAAGATCTGGAACAAACAAAGTTTGTGGTTATAAAATGAAGAGTTTTGTATACACCAAGTAAATACAGTGTATACCAAGCACAGTGATAACCAAGCTAGGGATCATCGACACATCACGGTATTGACTGAGCACTTAAATCAAACTGAGACCAGCTAGAATGATTTGCTAGAAATTGATGATTTTGAGGTAAATGATAAGGTTTTTTATATTGATCAAACATTTATAAAAATTCAAGGAAGATTAGACAAAGAAGATTGAAACGTGTTTTTAACACAACTGCCGAGGAAGGTTTAAGCGGAAAAACCAACGATGGAGATTAAGAATAAAAATATAAAGGATGGAAATTAAATGAGTTATTATGTCTATATAAGAGACAAGAGACTCATTTTGAATCACACCTGATGTGCACACATGAAAAGGTTATGCATGACTAATCAAACTGGCTAAAGATAGAATCAAGCATTTTTTTGCAGACAACACCGAGCGACAGAGGAAAGAGTGTTAACTGAGCATAACAAAGCATGAAGAATCCGATGAACTAAAGTGAACAAATTGATTAGAGGTATTATGTACTTAGCATAGATCTGAAAATATGTAAACAGAGTTGTATTTGAATTAGATCATTATTGTATCAGTTTAACCATTGTTACAGATAAATCTCTTAACCGAGTAGGATGTGACGGTCTTTATTATGACATTCTAATGAATGTTGAGTGTTTTCTTGTGGACCCCATAGTGAATGATTGGTCAAGAGAGAACTGTTAGTTTTAAATCTACTAACCAGGTCACATTTAATAGTGTGCATTATAACCTTTAATAGAGTTGGCTCTTAACCAAGCTCACTTCAGAAGAGTAAAATATTTTGGGTTACCGGTCCCAGGTGGTTTTTCCCTTAGTAGGGTTTCCAAGTTAAAAATCTATGTGTTAATGTGTAAGATTACTGTGGATTGTTATTTTACTTTACACATTAATTTATGTACTTTGATCGGTAATCACAGTATTAATTTACTAATACTCGGTATAGGACTAAAGTTTGAGAATATGATTTACATTTCACCGAGTTGATTTATATGTTTGAAATTGTTTTTATATACATCTGGAAGAATTTGGAACTATAGGATAATTGGGAACCAATTGATTTACCCCCCTCTTAGTTATTCTAACAAGTCTTTTGTACAGTGATCTATGTCTATAATAGCCTGATTGTGGCAATTCTAATCACTAAAATGGAAAGTCCAAGAAAGAAAAAAAATAGAAAAAATTGAAATTTTTATTTATTATTTAGTAAAGTTTTTCAGTAATAAAATATTTTTAAAAATAAATATGCAAATTGGGAGCAAAATTGTGTGTCCATCTAATACCTGTTGTAGCAATCCATCCTCAAACTGGTAGCCATGGGGGCAATTGTTCTCTATATTTTTTTTCATGTTAGTCCAATTAGAGGGTATCATAAATGATTATTTGTAGTAAATCCTTTGGTGGCATCTTTATCAGTTTCTGGCTTTACATCTTTGTTATGTGATGTTTTATTCTCTTGGATGCGTTATGTTGTACACACAATAATATAAAGTGTCATCATTCTTTGTAATTTTTCATTGCTTACATATTTGATGTAATTGTTTTGTACATATTAGATTAGGAATTATCTTGTGAGACTTGATGCATGGTTCTAATTGAGACTTAAAATGTACCAATCTACCATTAGTGAGTATCCAATTGATGCTCATATAGGTGTATCTATGCCTGATTTTCATTATATTGTAGTGGATGATTCATTAGCCATTATTAATTAACGATAATACCTAGTTTTGTCACACTTTGACATTCTTGGTGTAGCATTGACTCTATTTTCTTCATGTGGAAGAGTATTGGTTTACATGTTGGACCATCTCTGCAAGAGATTTGACATTGAGGGGGGTGTAATGCCCCTCAAGGGAACCCATGAGAAGTTAACCTAAAACATGATACTAAATATACAGAATGATTTTTTTTGAGAGTTTACAATTGATAATGAATGACAATGCGGAAGATATATAACATAAGACAATACATACTCATAAATGCAACTCATTTACAGATTACAAATCCTGAGGGTTTCATGACATATGATTACTTAAGTTAACTAATCTACTAAATGCAATAAACATATGCAATTTCCATCTAATGCAAATGAATAACAAGAACATCATTTTATAAATGAAACCTAGATACAACTGATACCATAAGGTATATGTAATGTACCAACATCCACTGCACAAGTCATAGGGTATGTGAAAAAACTCAATATAAAGTACAATACAATATTCCAAGAATGTTACAACTGATACAATAATCAAAGAATACAACATAAGAAAGATAAGAGAAAGTGTCAAACAACGAAGAACAAGAAGGTACAACTGCAATAAGGATCTTCCTAACATAAACTCACAAACATAAGATCTCAATGGTAATAAGAATCACTACCACTTGACCTTGTGGAATTAAAGGTCCACTCCCATTGTGCTGAGGAGATAAAAATAGGCCCACACACATGGGAAAAAACCAACAAGAAAAACTAATGCAAAGGTACACTGGATAAAAAGGTAACAAGAGGATACCAAGGTTTAAAGCATAAAAGATCAAGAGACCAAAGCAAGTGTACAAAATATCACATAGGAAACTAGAACACATATAGAGAAGTGTCATCACATAAGTACACTCTTGAGTTTCCCTGGAAGCCCCTCTGGGCCCTGGCCCCCAAGTGACTCTATGTGGCTCAATAGTCCTTTAGTAGAGATAAGGATTCTAATAATGAAGACCTCAAACAAGCATCCTCTCTCACTCCCATCCTAGCCTTTACTAGCACTCAAGGCATGGGTGAGAACACAAAATTATCTTATTAATGTTTCTCTCCTAATCGATTTATTAAGTTGTCACTTTATAGGTCACTTGCAATGAGTTACCCTAGTAGTCTCTTAGAGCCTTGGCCCCCATTGCAAGCCACTTCCCCTCTACGCTCCTAGATAACCTATCCTAATGCTCCCAGCCACAGGACCAAAAAGAAGATAAAACCAAATCCATAACAGACTTCTCATTAAGCATTAAGTCGTCAAATTCACTAAGCAAATGCTGGAGCATAACAAAAAAAAATACATCCTATACAAGGATCCAGACTATCCATCCCATACTAGACATCTCAATAACCAATTCCAATACTCATAATACATCACAAGATCGATGATCATAAAAACATCAATAACATCTCTATCCAAACATGGAGTAATATAATCCATAAGGATCAACATTCAGAACACGGAACCACCATAACAGTAGAAACAAGGTGACCAAGTTAATTAGGACTCAACAATTGTGGTCATCACCTTTTCGTGGTTAAATAATGTAATGATTAGAGACTCAAAGAAAAAATAACATAAGCAACAAATGTATACAAATAAACACAAGAACCAATCATGACATAAAAAAAGGTTACAATTTTTCACATAAAAAATCCCGATGGAAAAAGTATAAAACATAAAAATAATCTGAATCTCAAAGAGAAAAATCCAACCTAGGGCATAATTCTACCCAAATTAATCTTCATCATCAAGGCCAAACAAAACACACCCCAATAAAAACTCCATTACAAATAACTCAAATATTTACCAAGTTAATCTTTAAATTAACTAGTTATTAACATCATTGAATTAACTAATTCATTAAAAAAACATCAATTTAACTTCTAATACTCAATTTATAAAACTCTTTATACAAATTAATTTAAAAATAATTACTAAAATATAAAATAATTACATACATAAATAATTAACATAATTATTAATTTAATTTAGTTTATTTATCTTTATATTAATATTAATAAATTTAATTATTAAATATTAATATAAAGATAAATAAACTAAATTAAATTAATTTATAAAAATATTAAATAAATTTGATAAAGTAAACTTAGTTAAATATTAAAAAAAACTTAAAACAAAGTAAGGGAAGGGGCGGAAGGGGAACTCCCCCTTCCTATCTTTTAACCAAAGAAAACATAGATTATATATATGGGGAGGGAGTTGGGTTCCCACCTTCCACTCCCTTCCCTTACTCATACGTAGTTATTTTAAGGAGAATGAGGTGCACTTTTACATAAAGCGACCCTCCCCCCCCCCCCCCCCCCCCCCCCCCCCCAATTTCAAACCAAACTAGTGGGGGGTGTGTTTACCAATGCCGACCCCGCTTTAAACAAAGTTGACGTTGGTGGGGCTGCTTTCAATGTGCGATTCCTCACTTACAATTATATTTTTATTTTTATTTTAAACCATAACTTTATTTAACTATTTCTATTTTATTATTCTTTTTCCATTTAACATGCATATAATAAAAGAGTGTAAGATATAAACTTTCATATATATTCTAGTTTTATTTTCTTTTTGTTTTATGTTTTTTCTTTTACTATATTTTTTCAACAATAATTTTTTTCCAGCAAGGTACAAAAAAAATAAAAAAATATATATTTATATAAATAAAGATATACACAATCCTAAAATCATTTCATGAAATTTTTCTTAGGGAAATATACATTTAAAATACATTTATTTATGCAAATTAAACCAAGTGGATTCTTCAAATACCAAATACCTGTAAATTTTCTCAAGGCAAACCTAGGGTTTTTATCTGATTCAATTTAAACATGATTTCCTCAATTTTGATTTCATAGGTTTTCTAGATCTAGTTTTTATAAGAATTTCCCACACAGGAATCTCAATAATAATTCAAAACTAAATTCTTAAAAACAAGGAAACCCACACAAATAATTCTTAAACAAGATAATTCCAGGATTTCTACACTTGAATTTCATACAAGATCTGACAATCATAAAGTAGACAATCTTTTTGAAAGAAAGATTTGCATGAGTTTTCAAACCCTACCTTAATCCACCAGTTGCTAGAAGTCACAAAGAAACAATCTAAAATCCTGAAAATCCCAAGCTTTCACAATTTCCTTCAATCCAAAACCAGAGCCAAAAGCCTCTAAAACCTGTGTAATCTGTGTGTTCCAAAAATGCTGAAAGAATATTGATAAAGAAAACCTACTCAACCTAGGGTTTTCAAATCTAATGCAACCCTAAAAGAGAACTCAACTGATAGCTCAAATCACAGAAATTAGAACTCAACTTAAAATTGAGTAAAAAGAATTAATTAATTAATAATTAATAATTACATGCACTGTCCAATTTAGCCACTTAACTCAACTTTATACTTTAAATTTATATTTTAATTTTGATAAAAGAATGTGAAACTTTAATTGCATATTTTTTTTTAATTAAAAATTAAAAATTATAGTATATTAATAACATGCAAATTGATAATTAAATATCAATTCATTAATAATGCCTTTAAATTACAATTTTGGATTTAATAATTAATTAAATCCTCTATTTCCAAACTTAGAATTTTTTAATTAAATATTTTTAATTAATATATGTATTTAATTAATTCTCATTAATTAAATACCATCATATTTAATATTTCCAAATTTAATAAGATTTAATTATTAAATACATAATTAATCTCATAAATCACTTAACCATTGAAATCAAAATCACATCAAACCACATGACTAGACAACACGATGAAAGAACCAACTAAACCAAAAATACCACAAACAAGCATAAAAGAAGGGTTGACAAATGACGTCACCTTGATGAATTCAAAAGGTAGAAAATAAGATACTTGTCCAATGTTTCAGGATAAAAATGGCGTAAGTTGGGAGTTTGACCTGTCTGTTATCTCCTCTCTCTTATCATTGAGATATTGTGATAGGGAACACTCATCCTGACAATTTAGGGAAGTCGATGCTTAGTACCTGTAAACCTGTATCACAAAGTTGAGCATGTACATAATATAAATAACAAACAATGATATGGATTAGTTGATCGTGTGGATCTCACAATGCAAGTAACTACGTCTATGTCCTCTACCACATCAAACACAACATAGAAACATGTCAGATAGACATGCCACACAGTAATATAAAAGATATACACCAACCATATATGCAAGTATAGGGTCAGTAAAATCATCATAACATATACATAATCACCAAAAATTTATCCAAAAATTTATGGCATCAATATTGAAAAGTAACTATGGGTGGGCACTACATACACCCCCCTAAAATTAGGCTTAACCCTGGAAGCCGACAAAAAAAATAAAGATTATAATGTTACATAAAGGTGCTACAATGGTTCTCTTATGAATATAATGCATAATTCAATTGGAGACTTAGGTACTTGACCCAGTTGACCTACTATGATAAACACCCTAGTACCATTATCTGCAATGCCCTCCCTTACACATACTATCAAAGGTCCATAACGAACATGATAGAAACAATACTTATCACAAAACTGAGCTAGCAATATCAAACATTCAGAATAGTCATCATAAAACATAAAGAAAACTCCCAAGTGGGGAATAATAAGTCCAACAAAAAATAATAAAATGCTCAAGCAATTTCAACAGTAAACCAAGTGTGACCAATGCCACAAAATAGATAGAGAAAAGAGAATTAGATGACTAATCCAGACATAAGAAAGTTCAAAAAATTTAATGTTAGCCCAAACCCATGACAAACGAATCATCAATCAAAAAAATAAATAATGAATCATAAAACATTTCACATAAAAAAGTGACTAGTATTAGCCACACTCAAGGGAGTAACCACTTCACGACGCCTAAGAATGCAACATCCTAGGCGCGTTAGAGAATGTACCCAAACACAATAGATAGTCACTACGGTAAGATGCATCACACAAAATTATAACTAAACAAGTTGCAATTTGTACCAACAGGTTATAAGTTACAATGGTTAACAAATAAATACCTGATAGGTGTACAAAATCCCAAAGTTCCCATTGTAGAAACTTGGACTCTGATACTAAGTGTAATGCCCTACTAGGGAACCCAAGAGAAATTAACCGAAAACATGATACTAAATATATAGAATGATTTTTTTTAGAGTTTACAATTGATAATGAATGACCATGTGGAAGCAATATAACATAAGACAATACAAACTCATAAATGCAACTCATTTACATATTAAAAATCCCGAGGGTTCCATGACATAGGGTTACTTAAGTTAACTAATCTAATAAATGCAATAAACATATACAATATCTATATAATGCAAATGAATAACAATAACATCATTTCATAAATGAAACCTAGATACAACTGATACCATAAGGTATACATAATGAATTGACATCGACTGCACAAGTTGCAGGGTATGTGACAAAACTCAATATAAAGTACAATATAATATTCCAATAATGTTACAACTGATACAATGATACAAGAATACAACATAAGAAAGATAAGAGAAAGTCTCCAACAATTAGGAAAAACAAGGTACAATTGCAACAAGGTCGTCCTAGCATAAAGTCACAAATGTTGGATCTTAATGGTAATAAGAATCACTACCACCCAACCTAAAAGAATTAAAGGTCCACTCCCACCATGTTGAGGAGATAACAACATGCCCTGACACATGGGAAATAACCAAAAACAAAAACTAATGCAAAGGTACACTAGATAAAAAGGTAACAAGAGGATACCAAGGTTTAAAGTATAAATGATCAAGAGACTAGAGAAAGTGTACCAAAAACTAATGCGGGATCCTTAAACGCATGTGGGGAAGTGTCATCACATAAGTCTATCCGTGAGTTATCCTAGTAGCCCCTCTAAGCCCTGACCCCCAAGTGACTCTATGTGGCTCAGTAATCCTTTCGTAGAGACAAGGATTCTAATCATGAAGAACTCAAACTAGAATCCTCTCTCACTCCTATCCTAACCTGTACTAGCACTCAAGGCATGGGTAAGAACAAACAATTATCTTTTTAATATTTCTCTCCTAATAGATTTATTAAGTTTTCACTTTTTATGTCACTTGCAATGAGTTACCCTAGTAGCCTCTTAGAGCCCTGGCCCCCATTACAAGCTATTTCCCCTCTACGCTCCTAGACAACCTACCCTAATGATCTCAACCACAAGACCAAAAATAAGATAAAAACAAATCCATATATGAATTCTCATTAAGCATTAAGTCATGAAATTAACTAAGAAAATGCTGGAACATAACAATGAACAATACATCCTATACAAGGGTCCAGACTATCCATCCCATATTGGAAATCTCAATAACCAATTCCAATACTCATAATACATCACAAGATCCATGGTCATAAAACATCAATAACATCTTTATCCAAACATGGAGTAATATAATCCACAAGGATCAACATTCAGAACACAGAAACACCATAATAGTAGAAACAAGGTAATCAAGCTAATTAGGACTCAAAAATTGTGGTCGTCACCTTTTCTTTGTTAAATAATGTAATGATCATAGACTCAAACAAAACACAACATTATAGACTGGTTTAGCCTTCTGAGTAAGTGGTTTGGGGTCATGTCAAGTGCCTTGAATGGGTCTCTAACTTGGATCTGGCTTTTTCCCCTATTCTGCCCCATTTCTGACTTTTCCAACTTGTTTATGGCATCCTAAACTACAAACTGGGATTTTGTCCTCACGGTCAAGGTTGACCTTTTTGGGTCAAGGTTGACCTTGACCTTGACCTAGATCAAGGTCATCCTCAACCTTGACCTAGGTCAAAATTGACCTTTTTCTGACCTAGGGTTCAAATTCCAGATTTCCAGGGTTTCTGGATCTCGGGCTTCGATAAAGTTTAATCTCCCGCTTCCAGGTCGACTATTTTGGGTTTCAATACGATGACTGTTAAATTACATTTAATATAGGTCCACTTCTAGGGGTTTAGGTCTAATGTGAATTTAATTCTCCTATGTAGGCCTCTCTAGAAGATTGTGCCCTAGATTTGTATATAAGGAAGCTTTCTCCTCTCATTTTCTCTAGCCATCTACTAAGTTAAAGCTAAGGAGCAAGATTTGAAGCAAGCCAAGTATCCATTGAATCATTCATCCATTCTCAAGCATTCAAGAATTCAAGCATCCAATTCATCAAGGAGGTCCATTGGTAGCCATTGAAGGATTCAAGCTCTATGGAACCCTCTTATTGAAGATTTCTCCATCCACATCCATGCAAGCCTCTTCCTATTCCAAGATCCATTCAAGATTGGTGTTGAAGATCCAAAAGCAATTGATTTGAGACATTCTACATCTATTTGGTGCATACATACTTGTGGATCCACAGATTCGAATCCACCATAAGGGCTTCTATGCTGGCAAGGTGAATTCATTTATTTACTTTTTTCACTTATGCAATTTCAATTCGATTATAAGGTTAATTCCAAAACTAGGGTTTTACTAAGGCAAACCCCTCCCCCCAACAAACAAATCCATTTTTCTCGCAGGTACAGGTTTATAACAGTGGATCAGAGTGCAGATTAGGATACCCTTTTTGGCAAACTTTCAGGATCTGGAAATAGATTTTCAGTCTGAGACTTTTTAGGTCAATTCTTCCCTAGGTCAGAATCATAAATTCTGGGTCAAGGTCAACATTGATTTGAGGGTACAAATCAGAATTGTGTCAGAATAGAAAATGATTTCTAGGTTTTGTAGATCTTGCAGTTTTGGTTCAGAAACGTGGAAATCAACAGTTTCTGAGACTGTTTGATAGGGTTTTTAGCAGGTTCTTTTTCAGAGGTAAGTATTTTATTCCATTTTCCTTTGCAATCATTTCTAGATTTACACCCCTTATGAATTACAATTAAATGTAAAGTAGATAATATGTGCATAGGGTCACTTTTATGAGAAAACCAACATTGTTCTAAACCCTATCCATATTTTCTTCTTTACAAACATAAGAAACATATGTTTACAAATCAACACAAGAACCAATCGTGATATAAAAATGGTTATAATTTTTTCACATAAAAACTCCCGAAGGCAAAAGTATAATACATAAAAATTAATGTGAATCTGAAAGAGCACAATCCAACCTACAACATAATTCTACCCAAATTGACGTTCATCATCAAGGCCAAATAAAACATACCCCAATAAAAACTCCATTATAAATAAATCAAATATTTACCAAGTTAATCTTTAAATCGACTAGTTATTAACATCATTGGGTTAACTAATTCATTAATAAAACATCAATTTAACTTCTATAACTCAATTTATAAAACTCTTTATACAAATTAATATAAAAATAATTACTAAAACTTAAAATAATTACATACATAAATAATTAACATAATTATTAATATTAGTAATTAATAACTATTAATATTAATAAATTAAATTATTAAATATTAATAATTATAATTAATAAATATTAATATAAAAAGAAATAAACTAAATTAACTTAATTTATAGGAATATTAAATAAAATTGATAAAGTAAACTTGATTAAATATTTAAAAAAACCTTATAACCAAGTAAGGAAGAGGGGGGGTGGGGGGTGGAGGGCTGGTTACGTAGCCCAACTCCCCCTTCCTATCTTTTAACCAAACAAAACATAGATTATGAATGTGGGGAGGGAGTTGGGGTCCCACCTTCCACTTCCTTCCCTTACTCACACATAGTTATTTTAAGGAGAATGGGGTGCGCTTTTAAATAAAGCGACCCCCCTAATTTCAAACCAAACTAGTGGGCATGTGTTTACCAATGCCAACCCCACTCTAAACAAAGATGGCATTGGTGGGACCGCTTTCCATGCACAATTCCCCACTTACAATTATTATTATTTTTTAAATTTTAAACCATAACTTTGTTTTACTATTTCTATTTTATTATTCTTTTTCTATTTAACATGCATATAATAAAAGAGTGTGAGATATAAACTTTAATATATATTTTGGTTTTATTTTTTTTATTTTTTTTTTCTTTTTTCCTATATTTTTTTAATAGTAATTTTTTCCAGCAAGTAACGAAAATATATATGCATTCATATAAACAAAAATATACACAATCCTAATATCATTTCATCAAATTTTTCTTAGGGAAATATACATTCAAAATACATTTGTTTCTACAAATTAAATAGGTGGGTTCTTGAAATACCAAATACCTATAATATATCTCAAGGTAAACCTAGAGCTTTTATTTGATTATATTTAAACATGATTTCCTCAATTTTGAGTTCATAGGTTTTCTAGATCTAGTTTTTATAAGAATTTCCCACACAAGAATCTCAATAATAATTCAGATCTAAATTCTTACAAACAAGGACACCTAGACAAATAATTCTTAAACAAGATAATTCCAGGATTTCTACACTCAAATTTCATACAAGATTTGACAATCACAAAGTAGACAATCTTTTTGAAAGAAAGATTTACACGAGTTTTCAAACCCTACCTTAATCCACCAGTTGATAGGAGCAGCCAAAAACCTCTAAAACCTGTGTAATATGTGTGTGCCAAAAATGGCCAAAAGAATCATGATAAAGAAAACTTAACCTAGGGTTTCCAAAACTCATGCAACCCTAAAAGAGAACTCAACTAATAACTCAAATCACAGAAATCAGAACTCAACTTACAATTGAGTAAAAAAATTAATTAATTAACAATTAGTAATTACATGCACTTTCTAATTTAGCCACTTAACTCGGCTTTTTACTTTAAATTTATATTTTAATTTTAATGAAAGAATGTGAAACTTTAATTAACAATTAATAATTTTAGCATATTAATAACATACAAATTGATAAATAAATATCAATTCATTAATTATTCCTTTAAATTTAAATTTTGGATTTAATAATTAATTAAATCCTCTATTTCCAAACTTAGACTTTTTTAATTAAATATTTTTAATTAACATATTTATTTAATTAATTCTCATTAATTAAATACCATCATATTTACTATTAATAAATTTAATATGATTTATGAGATTAATTATGTAATTAATCTCATAAATCACTTAACCATTAACACCAAAATCACATCAAACCACATGAGTAGAAAACATGACGAAAGAACCAACTAAACCCAAAATACCACACACAAGCACAAAATAAGGGTTCACGTGTAATGTCACCTTGACAAATTTAGAAGGTAGAAGATATGATACTTGTGCAGTGTTTCAGGACAATAATGGCTTAAGTTGGGATTTGGACTTGTCTTTTATCTCCCCTCTCTTACCATTGAGATATTATGATAGGGCACTCTCATCCTGACAATTCAGGGAAGTCGATGCCCGGTACCTACAAACCTGCATCACAAAGTTGAGCATGTACATAATATAAATAACAAACAATGATATGGATCAATCGATCGTGTGGATCTCACAATGCAAGTAACTATGTCTCCATCCTCTAGCACATCAAATACAACATACATAAATGTAAGATAGACATGTCACACAGTAATATAAAAGATATAGGTGAACCATACACATGAAAGTATGGGGTCAGTAATATCATCATAACATATACATAGTCACCAAACAGTTCCGACATCAATATTGAAAATTAAATTATGGGTTGGCACTACAGGGGGCTTCATTTTCTTTCCTCTTCTCTCTTATTGGGGGGGGACTTTTTCCTCATATTAGGTTTTGTTCTTCTCATGGAGAGAATTTTTATTTTCATCTCTCTTTTTGAGGGGAGTTTTCTTCCACATGGTTTCCCCCTTTCTCCATTTGTGAGAGATTTTATTACATTCCTACATGTGTACCTAATGTGGCCTAATAGTTGGGACGCATCTCGCATTGTTATCTTTTGTACATTCTCCCTAAGTTGCACTTAAGGAGGGGTGTTGGTTTAATTAAGGTACTTACCTTGGTTAATTGTCACCTAGGTCCTAATTACACTTTAATAAAGTGTACCTAGAGAATTTCATAAGAGTAGTTCAATAATTTCCACTTTATGTGTTGGTTCCACCTTTAGTCAATTTATCAATTTATCATTATCCATATTTTTGAAAATATTTCAAACGTTTAGTACACATTGGAGGATGATCCACCTCTATTGGACATGTGATTCTACCTCATATGAGTGATAAGTGATAATTTGTCTCTTAATTATCATGTAATGAGACAACAACAATTGTCATTTTATCATTCACTCCTTTTTACTCACCTTGGTTATATAACCAAGGGGTATGCTATGCAATTATCATCCAAATTAAAGTTGATTCTAGTTGAATTATTCCAATTATTGTATTTCATTCTTGGTAAGAATATAATTTATTCTTGTCATATCTATTTTCTCTTGCTATTGTGTTTTCCATTGTCTCTAGATCTAGGGGAGTGGTGTAGGAGCAACTTAAGGTCTCAAGATCTTTGAAAATTTTGGCTTGTCGGTGGTTCTAGCCATCCACCACAGAAATAAGGACTAAGATAAAGTCCCAAATTTGTGTGGAGTGTTTTCTTAGGTAAGAGTCTTTAGGGTTTTGTGTGTGGTTTAGTACAATAGGGTCTAGGCTCATTGTTTGCTTAAGACGTAGGAAAGTCAAAGTTGGTCAAACAATGACCAAAATCCCAAAATGAAGGGAAAAATGTTATTTTGGTGTTTTTAGATAATTTTGGATCCAATAGAGTGATTCTGGAGCAAGTTGAGCAAGTTGGAGGAGTTATAAGACAAAGTTGCAAAAGTTGCTCATGACAACTTTGCAACTTTGTAAAGTTGTCATGATAACATTTCCTAGAATGTTGCAGATAACATTAAATGGGTCCAAATCCTGACCTTAGGGTCTAAAAACATGTGGATGACCTATATAAGGCTAACAAAAGTATAATTTAAGGGTTGGACATTAGGTTGTATGGATTGAGTTTGGAGAAAGCAAGAATTTGGACTATTTTTGAGTTACAAAGCCTTCATCCACACTTTAATGGATTTAATGGTGGATCTTTGTATTGGATTTGTGTAAAGGAGTTCATGTAATTAATCTATGTGGTGGTAGTTTAGCAATTTGGTACATTCTTTTACTATTTTGTAAATTCTTTAGTTCTGACTGTGTCGTTGTCCAGTCTAGAGACAGTTTTGTAAATATGACATTTTATTGAATTCCCGTGGTTGGATCTTTATGGCCACTTGGAATCAAGAAATTTACTTTTTAAGTAGTGTAAATATGGATTTTTGAGTCCTTGTGTGCAGGGGAGATTTTTTTACAAGCAGGCCCTAGGTGAGTACATAGATATTTGGCTAGGGGTTTGCATAGTTGCAGAGGAAAGAGGACTTGCTAAATGGATTGATTTGTGCCAATCTTGAGGTTGTGAATGTAGGGGCATGAATCATGGACATGTGGTTGAGAGGAGAGGTTATTAGGAGTTTAGATGAGCACATTAGGAGATAAAAGAAGATAAAATATCATACATGCCCTAGAAACCCTTAAAAATAGGGGTTTGCTGGAAGTCCTATGTACGGACACTATGGAGACCTAAGAACTAGAAAATATTGAAGCCTAGGGGGTCCTTAGAGAGAATCCACAACTATTTTGGGGGATTATTAAGATAATTTTGGGGTAATTACAAGATTACTCATTTTAGGAGGTCTAATAGGGCTAAAAAGGCTACAAGGCCTAAAATCTAGGAAAGTATGAACCCGATGGGAAAACCTTGAAAGAATCCATCAAAGTGGACCAAGATTGAAGGAAGGTGAAGGGAAATAGGTTGAAACCCTATCCCTATTGCCAAGAATAGTTTGGGAGCATATTTTCTTGAAATGAGCCTATAGATGCATAGTTGAGCAGAGAAGGATTGAGGAGAGTTTGAAGTTGGTGGAGAGCTCTAGTTGGAGTAGAGGGTGTTGTAATAATGGAATGGTGTGTGCTGATAAGGGAGGGGTGAATCAGTACCCTTAAACCTTTTATCACTTTAACCCTTAGTAATCTTTACTTGCATTACCGACCATATTGCTTTTCTACCTTATGCATGTAATATCATAACATAAATGTAATTGCATGTAAACATTCATAGAAACATCCATGAAACTTAGTTACACATAATACAAGAATTGGTAATGCAAAAAAACCATGTTAGAAGGTCAAAATTGCGGTGGAGATGAAACCCACAAAGCTTCACTATTTGCATAATGGAAGATGCCGGTCAAGGCTACAAGTATGATCACTTATGGGGTGATCCCACAAAACCGTGTCCCACTTTTTGGCCAACTTTGACACTGAAATGAACATTCTAAAAAAAAAATTTGCTTTTGAACATCTATTGTCATTAAACCATTAAGAATTTGAAGATGATGTAAACTAGTGAATTTTAGCATTTTGTTTCTAGTTTATAAATATATATATTTTTTAAAAATGGAATTTATTTGTATCCATTTTTCCTTCTCCTTCACAAATTATTTTTGTGAAAAATCAAGATTTTTCAGGAGTGACACTCACTTTGATCAACATAACTTTTTTTATAAAACTGATAAGAACATAATTATTTTGAATTTAGGTTTGTAACACAAATATCTAGGGAATCCATTTGGTTTCATTCAATTTGGTTGAATATTTAATATTTTTTGAGTTATGAAGTGACATTAATTATAATTTGGACATAGGTTCACTTTGATCGCTCTAACTCTATCTCTATATATCAAAATTCATTTATTCTTTTTTTGATAGAAAAGTAACATAAATACCTATTTCCTAGATATTTTTCATAATTTTTTTCCCTAATTTACTATTTTTTCAGAAGCGTCAAACAGAGAAGTCGCTAAATGGTCAGACAACCTATATTTAGTAAAACTTAAAAAGAAAAGTCTTAATAAACTCAATATATATAAAACTCATAATCATTGGAAAGCTCTCTTGGAGTACTATCATCCGATATTTGGGTTTTTCAAATAAATTTATTTGATCCTGTTATGCCCTGCATCCCCGTCCCTACATTTTGTGTGCAAAATGTTGGGTCCCCCCTTTTTTTCTTGTTTTTGCTTTTGTTGCGGCTTTGCCTTGTCTTTCTTTTCTTTTTGCCTTCTTCCTCCGGGGTTTTCCTCCCCTGGAGTGTGTCGTTTTCTTGGTTCGTTTTCTTCTCCGGG
>MU226068.1:1452802-1462923 GCA_018584345.1 Thuja plicata | reverse complement strand
TCTTCGATTCGGACCCTCGGGCCCGTGAGAAGGTATCCTCCTCCCCCGAGGGAGGAAAATTTGAAAAAGTTAACATCGGCCAGCCCGGTGAAGAAAAGATCATCCACATAGGCACCTCCTGCTCCCCTGAGGAAAAGGAGAAGATTCTCGCAGTTCTTTGAGAATACATTGATGTGATCGCTTGGGGGTATGAAGATTTAAAGACATATGACACTTCCATCATGACCCACACCATCCCCCTGAAATCCTATGCTAAGCCCTTTCGGCAAAAGAAGAGACCGGTTAACCCCTTGATAGAGCCTCTGATTCGTCAGGAGGTCGAAAAACTGCTATCAGCTCGGATCATCTTTCCAATCCGACACACTACATGGGTTGCCAACCTGGTCCCAGTCTGGAAGAAAAATGGTGAAATCCGCCTTTGCGTGGATTTCTGAAATTTAAACAAGGCATCTAAAAAGGATAATCACCCTCTCCCCTCGTTGGATGAGGTGTTGCAGATAGTGAATGGGTCTCAGATGATGTCTTTCCTAGATGGATATTCTGGCTATAACCAGGTCATGGTCAAATACGAGGACAGAGAGAAAACAATGTTTACCACCAAGTGGGGGACGTTTGCATATAGGAGAATGCTCTTTGGCTTAATTAACGCTGGGGCTACATTTCAAAAGGCCATGGACATCGTGTTCGAGGGCCTTATAAATCAATGCATAATCATCTACATGGATGATTTAACTGTATTCTCCTGGGATAGGCGTGATCATGCCGCCCACCTCGCTCAGATCTGCGAGAGATGTCGCCGGTTCAGGATATCCCTCAACCCCAAGAAATGCATATTCGGGGTTACCGAAGGAAAACTGCTAGGGCATATCATCTCTGAGAAGGGTATATCCATCGACCCTGATAGAGTCGAAGCATTGCTAAACTTACAAATGCCTGGAAGAAAAAAAGAGATGCGATCCTTTTTTGGAAAAATCAACTTTGTACGTCGATTCATCACAGGATTTGCAGAAATAGTGAAGCCACTCAACGAAATGATGAAAAAGGATACCAAAATTGAGTGGAGTCCAGAATCAAAGCGGGCGTTCGCCCAGATAAAACAGACCATAACGGAGGCACCTGTCCTGGCCAGTCCGGACTACTTCCTTCCGTTTTACATCTACTCATTTGCTTCGCCGCATTCTGCCGCGGCCGTATTGACCCAAAAGGTCGAAGGAGAAGAACGACCAATTGCTTTCATGAGCTCCCCCTTCAAGAACGCCAAAGTCCGGTATTCTCCACTAGAGAAACAGGCCTTTGCTCTCGTTCGTGCCGTGAAAAAGTTCTAGCATTATATTCTCCGGAGCAAAGTGCATGCTATTATCCCAGACCAGGCTGTTAAATCTCTGCTGATGCAGAGCGAATTGGGCGAAAGACGGGGGAAATGGATGGCCATCCTCCAAGAATACGATTTAGAGATGCAGCCCATGAAAATAGTCTGAGGCCAGGGACTAAGTCAAACAATAGCAGAAGAAACTCCCCGCATAGAATTCCACACTTACACAGTGGAGTCCATTACCCAGGATCCGTGGTATACTGATCTGGTGTATTTACTGCTAAACAACAGGTTCCCGGAGGGATTGCCTCCACACAAACGCCGTGCCCTGCGGATGAAGAGCGCCCATTTCATGATTAAAAACTCTGCGCTCTACCGTAGGAACTACGAGGGAGTGTATCTCCGGTGCATTGACCGAGACCAAGCTGTAAAGATAATTGATGAATTCCACGGACAGTTTGGAACTGGGCATGGCTCAGCTGACGCCACCGCCCATCAGATCCTCCGGGCTGGATACTATTGGCCCTGTATCTTCAAAGATGTTTACGCTCATGTCAAAAAATGCCATACTTGTCAAACTGCAGCACATCGTGAGCGTAACCCAGCCATGCCTCTGCAACCGGTCTACGAGGCTAGGCCCTTTGCCCAATGGGCATTTGACTTCATTGGGGAGATTAACCCCAACTCGTCTGCCAACCACCGATATATCCTGACTACTACTAATTACTGCACTCGGTGGTCTGAAGCTATCCCTTGTAAAAACAACACGACAGACATAGTCATTAAGTTTTTGGAAGAGAACATCATCACAAGGTTTGGAATGCCCTTTGCTTTAGTATGTGACAATGGTCCGCATTTTCTTCCGCACAGTTACTCGAATGGACCTACAACCGAAAGATCACACTGAAGTTCTCCAGCAACTATTACCCCCAGGGGAATGGTGTTGCTGAATCAACGAAAAAAAATCTACTTGAGGTGATCAAGCATTTGTTAGAGCAAAATCCCTGGGATTGGCACCAAAAATTGAGATACGCCCTCTGGGCGGATCGTATTCGTATTAAAGCCACCCTGGGAACATCCCCATTCCACTTGGTTTATGGTCAAAATCCTGTATTCCCAGTCAACTTACAGATCCCAGTTCTACAATTTATGCAGGAATTCAACAATAGGGACAACATTGTGGAGGTTTGACTCTTGAATCTAGTGCGGATGGAGGAACAGCGAGATTGGGCCCTTGAACATTTCGCGCGTCATCAAGCAGTAGTAAAATGGTGGTTTGATAAGAGAGCCCAATACAAGTCCTTTCAGACCTCAGATCTGGTCTTGTTGTGGGATAAGGCCCGAGAGAAGAAAGGAAAGCACACCAAGTTCCAGCGGCTCTGGCTCGGACCATATTTAATCTCAGAAATCTGCGGGGCAAATACTTACCGCCTCAACACCTTGACTGGAGAACCTGTCCCATTGCCTATTAATGGACAGTTTCTCAAAAATTACTTCGAGTAAGGGTAAGTTTGTCCAATGTTGTACTATATGTAAATACCCTCTTGTAAATAGTCTTGGTGAGTGCCCTCCGGGGCAGTCTCCCTGTTGCCATTTTGTTGCCTTTGTTTTCGCTTTTGGTTTTCTTTTTGGGTCCCGGTGTTTTGCTCCATCTTGCAGAAATTGGAATGTTTTGCATAACTCTGGTCTCTGGTGCAATGCCTTCGGCATGGCGAACTTTAGAATCTGTCTTTATCATGATGGAGTCAACCCGGTCTCCAGAATTGTTTGCAGGATATGGCACATTTTTGAGCAACCCCCATTGGGTGTCATCTCCGGGAGTCTGGCAATCGGTGAACAATAATAAAGAAAGGGATAAGTAATCGGACACGCCGGGGGTAGATCGACTGCACTGGTTGGTTGACCCATGTCTAACAATCCAAAGAAATTCTTCCCGGGTCTAGAGTTTTATCCTCTGAATATCTAAATATAAGTGGGTAGGTGAAAGAAGTACCACCATTTGAATTACGGCTAAGCTCGGGCTCAACGGTGAAAGAAGTACCGCCTTCCCCACGCAGAAATGAATAAAGAAAAGCGAGGTTGAACTCCGATCTCTAGGAGGAAAGCAATTAAATTGATGACTGGTTCGATGTGATTAGTGTCATTTCTCTACTTCCTCTGAGGTCATCGGCTTGATTTCCTTCAAAAGAACACACGACACCACTGATGAAAGGCTACGAACTGGCTCCTGTGTGGCTGGGTTCTCTCGGACATGTTGCCCTCTACCCGTCAAACACTTCGGGAGGACGTTTTGCTCCAGTTGTGATAACCGGAGATTCTATGGTTCTCAAATGCGTTGAGGCATTTGTCCCAGATAGTCACCATTTGTTATGCCCTGCATCCCCATCCCTACTTTTTGTGTGCAAAATATTGGGTCCCCCCTTTTTTTCTTGTTTTTGCTTTTGTTGCGGCTTTTCCTTGTCTTTCTTTTCTTTTTGCCTTCTTCCTCCGGGGTTTTCCTCCCCTGGAGTGTGTCATTTTCTTGGTTCATTTTCTTCTCCGGGGTCCTGGATCCCGGAGGTTTTCTTTTGGTGGGAAGTTTGATTCCGGACTCCGGGATTGTTTGTGACGATGCTCCTAGTTCCTAGGAACATCATCATAAGGAATCCCCGGGCTCGGAGTCCTGATGTTTTGCTTAACTTGGAAGTTCTGGAGTGCGGAGGATTATCTTTTTACCACGGGTATAAATAGACCTACCTATCATTATCACACTTACCGCGTTTAAAATATTTGAGCACTAAGAGAGAAATTGAGCAATTTTCAATGCAATTAACAGAGCAGTTACAGAAAGGTTTGCAATAATCAGGGTTTAACGTCTACTGTTCTCAGACGTGTGCTAGTGCTTCGAGGTGGTAATCTTGACAAGCTCGACAATTCAGAGCTGTTGCAGAGCTCTTCTGGTAATCTACCTGTCCTCCGCCTTCTACGTTTCCAGGTTGGTTTCTCCACTTCCTTCCTCTTCGCTTTGCTCTTGTTTTCCTGGTTTTCTGTGTTTCGCTCGTCTTGGTTTTTCTCGTTCATTTCGTTCTGTTTTTGGTTGGCTTGTTTCTGTTTCTTTTCGTCTGCTTGGTCTCTCGGTTGTTTCTCTGGTCTTGCCACCCGTTGGTGGGTCGGCTCTGTCAGAAGGTTGTCTGCCTTCTGTGCAGGTGTGAAAATCTTGTAAATATCCTATAAATAGCTTGTAGATACCTGTAGATAGTCTGTGCATATGTGAATGCTTTGTAGATAGTCCATAAATGTTTTGTAAATTAGTCTGTAGATAGCTGGCGTTCCATGTCAATAGCTATATATTCCTGTCTTAGCTTTGTCTAGTTTTTGTCCGCGGGAGTCGTCCGCACGTATATTCATGTATATATGTATATTTCTGTAAATAACCTATGTATATATCCTTCCGTCCCCTATATATACCTTTCGGCTCCTCTGTATATCCTTCCAGGTGGCTTGACGAGCTGGTCGAGTCACCTCTGTTGTTGGTTTTTCGCTTCAAACTTGCTTCGAGGCAGAAAACCACCTGTTTGAAACTTGGCTCGTGGCTGGTTTCAAACAGGTGGTTTTCTCTCTCCTCCATCAAGGCTGTCAGAACCTCATTTATTTCCCATGTGTGCAATTACTTCTGGCCATGTGGCTTACCCTTTTCGCGCGTTCGAACAGCCTCTTCCGCCGCCAGTGCCATCCCATCCATTCAATGCCGTCGCACGTGGCGCCCACGTGGACTTGCTTCCACATTCTTCTTTTCTAACGGTCACTTCTCCGGGTTTTGGATCCCTTTCCGTCATTCATCCCATGACTTCATCAGGCATGATAAGTTTTTTCCAGACCCGGAGATGTGATAAAGGTACCGTTTGTTTTGCTTTTCAAATACTTATGCAAAGACTAACTTTTCAGGAAAAGCAAAAGACACGGTGGTAAGATCTCCGGACCCCGGAGTTAATCTTTTATTTTGATAGATATGTTCTGACGGTTTCCTTGACTCACAGGTCTGGACTTCACTAAACAACCATGTCTGAGGCATCCGCATCATCACCTCCCGGAAGTTCGGAGTTGCCATCCACGACCGAGACCAGGGCAGCATCAAAGTCTAAGATAGAGAAGGCCCTGGCAAAGCTCCCCCTCACCATGAAGTACCTGTAGGGTGAGGAGATTGCGAGCTCAAAGATTGAGTCCAAGATAAAGTGGTTGACCGACACCAGCGTCGGGACTTGGGCTGAAAAGCAGGCTCTAGTGAAAATCATGCATATATAGCGACAGGCTGGAGATTCACTCACCACGAACATAGGAGGTTCTGGAATTCTTTGGGCAGCTTGCTTCCCATACTCCGTGCAGTCTCCAGAGTTGGTCCTAACTCTGGCGGCC
The DNA here is from genome assembly GCA_018584345.1 of Thuja plicata. NCBI lineage: Eukaryota > Viridiplantae > Streptophyta > Pinopsida > Cupressales > Cupressaceae > Thuja > Thuja plicata. The sequence continues at coordinate 1,457,219 of MU226068.1, read as the reverse complement.
CACTATAACTCCTCCGTCTGGGCTGTCATGTTAGTACCAGCAGAACCATCGGGGTTCCCTACCCCACTGGTGTCCTTGGACCCAGCCACTTTCCAAATCGGTCTGGGCATCCTGCAATTTGATCAAGCTGTAGTAGTTACAAGGTCGGATGCCTTGAAAGAATTCACTGGGCTGGAGGAGGCCTCCCGGTTGTACATCAATACCAACTGGCTCAAAGTCCCGAAGAGGGACTACAAAAGAATGAAGATTGACATTCCCCGCTCACAATTGAAGGAGAACATTCAGATGGGAATGATTGCACTGGCACGGGTGTTTGGGCAGCCCTCTGCCCAGGAGTTTGCACCATGGATGTACTAATTTCTTTTCGCCATGTCCACCAAGGGACAATTCTTCGATTGGGCTACCATTATTTCTAACCATGTCGACTCCCAGTTCTGGCAACTGAACAAGGACAAGAAGTTCCATATGACTTCTTACATTTTCTGGGCCCTAGCCCATCAGAGGCCTCGCTCCAATGGCCTACTCACAAATGGCGTCCTCAGATTTGGTCCAGGACAAAAAGCACCGTGGGACCATTTCCCACAGATTCAATGGGAGGCCAGCTTCCCCAGCTACTGCCGGGTAAATGATTGCTTCGTTTACTACCATCTATTGACACCCACCCGGGATTCCGGATACCGCCTATCCATGGAGGCGATGAAATTGGTGAGTAGTTATGGACACTACTATATTCAATTCCAGCAGCATACTTACATTAGGGTCATCGGCTTCTTCGGGAAACCCTACTTGTTGCCCAGACATTGCGGGAACAAGATCGTGCTGCTGGAGTATTGCAGACAAATGATGGAACTGCACGCCTTCTTGGGCCTCAAGAAGGTCACAACTATTTCATTCCCAATCTCTTGTGGGGACTATACCTGTAGTCTGGCCGCCGCAAAAGAGGCCGACAATGAGCTTAAAAGTTATAACTTGCAGGAGTTTTATCTGGCGCGGAAAAACTTTGATCCGCAAGGCCGAATTGCAGTAGCACTGCCCTGGGCTTCAGAGCCCCACCAAGCACACATAGAAGACTTCTGGGCAGATTGCCAGGACAATATGGATGTGCGCAGCCGGCATTATGATAGGATGACGGCTGGAATGATGCAGACACTAAGACTTTGGAGATTCCCAGAGGGTTTCTCTGACACCACCCCTACCACAGATCCCGAGTACAAAGAAAAAGGGATTGACAAGTTGGAACTTCCCGCAATAAACTGGGGCACCCAAGAGGATTACAAGATCGGGGATTTCACTTGAGCAGTTGTCAAGCGAAGTCACACATACTTCAAGCGGGCGTGCCCCGGGAGTGCGCGCCTTGGTCCCCAACAACCACAAAGAGCAACTTCACTGCCAATATTAAGATCAGCCCCGGGGGCCGGGACCTCTTCAGCAGCCGGGACATCTGCGCCAGGCGCAGAGAAAGGAAAGGGGATTGCCCACACCCTCCGTGTTGCATACTCCCACACAAGAAGAGATTCAGAAAATCATGGTGGCCTCCCAAAAAATAAGGGAGCAATTATTGACGAAGCCGACAACTCCCCCTCTCATGACTGGACCAATTCGCCCCCCTTCCTCACCATCACTGGCAACACTAATGGCTAGAGCCACCGAGGTTGATCCCGCGGAAGCAGCAGCAATTGCCGATGCGGGACCGCCTCTAATCACCCAAAGGAGATGGAGGCCCGTCGCACAGCCAAAGCCAGAACCAGCGCCAAGGGGTTCCCATCCAGAGGAGGTGGAGATCCTCTCTTCTGATTCTCTGGAACCGGGGAGAGAGGCGGAACAAATAGAGGACCCAGCCAGTCCCCCTCCAGAGGAAGAGTTCGATTTATTTGCAACCGATGAATTTGGGAACTTGCAAGGGGGTGACACACAAGCGGGGACGGAAGTCCCAGAGAAAGAACAAGAGGCTTTGGATCTCCAGGACCAGGAAAAAGAAGCTGCAGAACAAAGAGTGCAGTAGACGGAATAGAGGCCGGGACCGGAGATTATCTCCGGGGCCTCAGGAACACAAGGTCCGGAAGTTGGCCAACAAGTACCAAGTGAACAAAGGGCATCTGCTGGGGAACCCGGACCCAGAATTATGGGAACAACCATAACCTCAGCTGCCGTGTTCCAAGGGCCACTTCCTGGAGGAACCTTCAGGCACATAATAGCAGCAGCCCAGACTTTGAACTTGGGCCAGATGCCTCCCATACTGCCCAAAGAGGTACCAATGATGGAAGAAGCCCAGCCTGGGATAGAGACAGATAAGGGAGAAGAACAACATGAAATCTCCGAGGAAGCCAATCAGGGTCTAGGTTCACCACTTGATATCCAGGACTAGGCTGAGGATGTAGAGATTGAGGATATCACCGGAGAAGAAAAGCCAGCAGAAAATGAAGAGGTGCTGGCAGAGAAGGAGATTGAGGAGGTACACGTTGACAAGGAGCAGCCACCACCGGACACCGGGAGAGGATCCGAAGAACAAGCTCTGGCAGGAAGGCCATCCCTCCCACCTCCGTGGCTAGTGGAAAGTAAAAAGAGGAAAGTCCCATCTACTCCGACGGCCCCCATCTCCTTGGCTGAAATGATGGCCTTGGCTCAGGTTCCGCCAAAGACAAAGAAGGCCCGGACAGTTCATACCCTTCGAACTGGGCCGGGCGGAGAAACAATTGCAGTGGTGGCAACGCCTCCCCCAGATGTTGATGAAGCGACTGTAGACCCTGCAGACTATAATATCGCCGAGGTACACTTGGGAAAAAGGGGAAAGCAGGGTGAAGTGGACCTGCTGAAAGAAGAAGCAAGGGCGGTGGAGGCCCGATACGAAAAGGAGGCTCAAAGGCTCAAGGCAGAGAAAGAAAAGAGTGCCAAACTTATGGGAATACTTACAGAGCTGGCCAGACCCATTAGCCCCGTCGCTCCACAGGCCTCCACTTCAGAGGAGTTATCGCAGAGCGACATAGACTCCCTGCGGGTAATGAAGAAGAAAGCCCAAGTAGCTGATGAATGGGCCAATCTGCAGGTAGGAAACATCCGGCGTTTCCTAGTGGCTACTCTCCCTGATCTATACACAGGCCGGCAGGTTATTCATCAGGCAGAATCCCTAATTGAGCAGTGGGAGAGTGATACTGAGAATTACCAGGCGTGGAAGACAGAGCTTGAAGAGCTCCTCACCCTGGGAGAAAATATGGTTTCCGAATCTGGAATTTTGGGTGAGGAATCGTTTGATTACGTAAGGACTTAGCACTCCAGACTGGACCTCACATTGGAGGTAACCAAGCAACTGGTAGAGTCCTTATAGGAGAAAGTGAGCAAGGTAAAACTTTCTTTTAATTTATACAAATATTTTGTAATAAAGGCTTCCGGGATAGATCCCTTCAGCGCAGGAACTTTTACTCCCGAGGAGTCAGTTTTGGGAGGTTTTGATGAGATGGTGGCCTCCCGGTATTAATCTCCAGAGGGGATGAATGGGGCCAAAATGATCAAGTTAACCAAGGTGGTGCTCAGAGGCCATGATGCCGCGAAGATGGTGGATGAATTCAAAAGCAATGTCCCAGAGCTGGGAGAACAAGTAGAGATGGCCAAATTCAGAAGGGCCAGTTTGAAAAAGATTGATGAAGATGGCATTTTCCACCTCCTTCAGGCTATGGTGATAATAAAAAGCTTTGAATTTCTCCAGAGGCCGGAGAAATTTGAACATTCTTTATTCTTTTGAGGGGACGCAAGTCCCCGGATCCTGGACTTTCGGGTCCGAAGTTTTTGTATTCTTTAAAGTGATCCGAGTCCCGGTTCTCGAGGCCGACCAGTCACTTTCAGAGGCGGTTAATAAAGGCTGTCAGAAGGTGGTTGGGTACATTATGGGACAGTTGGCTTCTGACAAGGTGGTTTTCTCAAGGCGCCGCTCGAGGGTACACCTAGCACATTGAAGACAGGGCGCTGCATTTCCCATTTATGAGGCATGTAGCCTCGGTTCCTGGTGGACCTACTTTCCTCCCTCTTTTCTCCGGCTCTCTTCTCGAGGCCGATTCTTCTGATGTATATTCTTATCTTCTTCTTCTGACATGGCAGACCTATTCCATCTCCAGGTCTTTTGTAGGGTGGCGCAGGTAGTACCAGCCCCCAGATATAGTATTTTATCCAAGTGCAGTAAATTAGGGTTAGGGTTAAAGAGTTGTATAAATAGGCAAATCGGCCCATTTCCAAGGGTCGAAAAAATTGATGATTTTGTTGTCCATATCAATACCAAAGCAATTTCCAAATTCGAGTTGTAGAGCTGAATGCTCCATTGTTCTTAGTAGCTAGATGCTCCCTTGGAGCCACCATTGTATCACGCACCAGTGCTTGCTGGATTGGACATTAATGAAGAAGGAAGGATTCATGGCAATGCTATTGTTAT
>MU226068.1:1418205-1452692 GCA_018584345.1 Thuja plicata | reverse complement strand
AATGCTAACTGATGGTTACGTATTTCTTCGGTATTTAGTGTAGTCTTTCAGAGTATTGTTGATGTTCTGGATTTCTCAGCATGACTATAGTTAGATAAATGCTTCTAACCCTGCAGGATCTTTTTTTTTCATTTTATTTGCGAAGTGTGGAATACTCCGGGAAACCTTTACTATTCTGAATCTCCAGGAGAAATGAGTTGAAGTAACCAGCCATCCCCCTCGAAAACAGTCACCTCTCCCAACTGAGCCCCACACCGTCATGACCCGACACCCAGGTGCTTGAAGGCCCAGAGGATTTATTTCCCCTGGACGACCTTTACAGGCGGAGTTGGCTGATCTCTCCGGAGTCCGGTGACAACTTATGACTGTTGGCGGACCCGGTCCACAAAACCCCGTCAACAGATCCCACAAAAAGTTAATGTCAAAGTGATTTTTTGTCAGCATTTTGATGGGTTCAAAGGAGACTCGATTATAGGTGGGAGTGAGGAGTAGAGGGATTATAACAAAGGGATTTTGATCCAAGAGGATTTTATCTAGCCATTTTGAATTTAATCCTTCAAATGGGACCTCTCAAGGCTTAAATCATCATATTTTCTTAAAAATGTGCAATTTCAGCAAAAATCAGGATGTTAAAAAAAGTGGGACACACTATTGTGGGACCACCCTATGATGATCTTACCCTGTTAGGAGTAACATTTTAGACTTGTTAGGTCTACTTGATTAAGATATTTTAACAAAACTGTTAAGTGGCACTCAGTTAAGAGATTTATAATCAGACTGTTAAGTCCACCTTCTTAAAGGATTTCTTCTATTTGCTACAATTTTTAGAGAGTAGTAAAAAATACTTATGACATGATGGTATGCAATATTGAATTGCTAATTTTAGATCCTTTAAGTTCACATAATGTATGTATCACCTATAGTGATGGATAATACTTCTGTTCTTCTTAGTAGCCTTGAATCTTAGTTCTTCATAACTAAATTCTTTCTTTTGTGTCCTTCTACATGAAACTCTCTGTCTAATTCATAGATGTCTATTTCGGCTACAATCATCATGTTTTGATTGGTTATACATCTATATATACAATGTATTGACCTAATTAGGTTTCACACTTTACAAGAAAAACTCTATGACCAAAGATTTACAACTTGACCTTGATCTCCTAGTTTGTATGTTTACAATTAGTTAGACTGATTAAAAATATTACATATTCTTTACTTGATGCTCAAGAAATGGTTTTATAGCTAAGAACAAAGCTATTTTTAAGACTAAAGTGCTTTAGCTGACGTGTATCTCAAATCCACTTTTCTTGAGAATAAAATTGTCTCTTGGTAGACTGGTTCTTGGTATGCTCTATAGTCTGTGCTTGGTGATGTCTATGAACTATCTATTAGTTTTCATTGATCTCCTTGATTACTGTGCTAAGATATTTTTGGTGACCATTGCAATTGTCTCTTTTAGTGACCATTGTACTTGTATGTTTCACTGACCATTGCACTTATCTATTTTGGTGACCATTGCACTTGTCTGAATGCTGTCACTCAGTGATCATTTAACTGATGGTTCAAAAACTGTTTCCTTGTATACTAATGAAAAATTATGATCATCAATCTCCCCCTTTGGCATTAGTATCAAAAATTGATATGTACAAACTGATATGTTTAGTATATACACCAAGTGTTTACCTTGTCAAATGAATCCCCCTATGTGCATGCCTTGGTACAATGTATGTACATGTTTTTCTCCTTTGTGTATTTCCTTCTTTGATTTTTGACATGTTATCCTTCTTTGTAGGGTATATACATTTCCCCCTTATACATATATTTCTCCCTTTTTTTGAAATAAATGACAAAGGTGTAATACTTATAGCTTGTCAAATATGTGTGCATGGGATTTTTGAATGTTTTCCATATGCTTCTCCCATTTCTCCTTGAGGTTCTTGAGGGTTATGTGTGCCAAAGTGATTTTGGTGTGCATGTCATATATACTCTTAGTAACTAACATTTCTGGGGTGGCAATTAATGTTTTTGCCAAAGTCATGTGTTTCAACAACAATGTGAGATTCGGGAGTAACATAGCTTGAAGCTCGGTTACCTCATCTCTTATTTATCTTTCATCCTTTTGTAGCTCAAGTCTCAACCTTTTGGATTCTATAATATTCTCATAATGCAATTTGAATGATTTTTCTTTGGTTGTGAGAATTTGTGCACTAGTCGTAAGATCTTCATCTATTTTAGCTATCTTTTCATTATACTCAGTAGTGAAATTCTCTAGAGTGCACAAATTTTTGAACTAAGTTGAATAATTATGATAGTATTGGTTCCAATGTAGTAACTAGCTCATAACGTTTTACCTTATTTTTTTCCACTTCTTGGCTGATCTTCTTTGCGAGCTTGTATTGACACTTTTCTTCTGCATGTTCTTTAATCACCTTGTCAGCTTCCACTTTTTGTGATGTAATGGCCTCACTGAGAAATGATAATTGATCAAGTATTGGTGCATTTTGATCAATTTGAGTGTCAGGTCTATCTGCAATAATATTTATTTTTTATTATTTAGGACTTGTGAATTTTTGTGTTCATTTTTGAGCTTGTCCTGTGTTGCCTTTCTCATGCAAAGTTCTCCATATTTGGTCAGTGACTCGGGATCTAGTGTCCTTTGATCATAGTCAAGTATATCTATGATGTCATATGATATTCTTCTTCTTATTTGGTATGGTGCTGGAAGCATAGGTATGTAGAACTATAACAAGTTCCTTCTCTATTTATTTTGATTTGGGTGATTGTGTGGGAGGTGTGTTGCCTTTTGTACGCTGCTCAGTATTGACTTGTTGGTCAGTAGTAGATGTCTCTACTTCAACCTTTTATTTATCTAAATATTTTTTTGCCTCTTCAGTTTCCTTGGCATCACTCTATTTATCCTCTCCACTTGTTTCTTTCTGCTCTTCATTTGTATCTTTCTGCTCTTCATTTGTATCTTTTTGCTCCCCATGGTCATCACCTTTTTCTTCTAGTATGTCTGCATCAAGCTCAGGTGTCTTTTCCTTCTCTTTAGTAATTATATTAATATCTTGTATTAATAAAGGCACATGACTTGGTACATTTAATTGTGCAACATCTATTGTATCCTTTTCCTTTGCTTGTTCGGTGGTATCATTTACATCTTCATAATTCTTGGGGTCATTATTAGAATCAATATTAGTTATATCTTTTATGGTGATCTCTTTTGTATCCCCTAATGATTTTAATATTTGAGGTACATCATCCATGGCCTTACTTACTTCTGTTATCAAATCAACTGGAGTGACATCCTCGGTATAATTGATGAAAATGTGTTTTAGGCTTGGTGTGGCCTCCTTCTCATCATAGTGAGGTGTCTTGATAAGAGCCAGTACCTGCTTGAGGGAATTGAATATTCATTCCAAATCTCATTGCTTTCATTGTCAAGGTATTCTAATCTTCCCTCTAGTACTTTGTATGCTCTCATCTTTGCTGAAAATTTCTTTGCATGCTCCTTCATTGTTGAATCAATTTCTTCAACCGTTGATTCGTGTGGCATGAGTGTAACTAGGGATCTTTCCCTTATCTATTTTTTGTGTAAAAGGCATATGTCCATCTTGCTGATATTTTGTCATTAAGCTCTTGTGGCATATTCTTGTTGAATTGTATTGGTACATAATTGTATTCAATTATTTCCTTAATTATGGCTTCTTCTATCTTATTCTGATCTCTGGGAGACAAGGTTAGCCATTGTCTAATCCTTCGGTGTGATATTCTCCCTGCGTTGATGATTGACTTTACAACTTCATCAACTATTTTAGGAAATCTGAGCTTTTCAGTTTGGAGTCCTTGTTCTTGATGACTGCATGTAACTGATTGAATGTTTGAAGATGGTAAGTTGATGATCATGCAAGGCATTAAATCAGTTAATGTATTGTATTGTCATTGATGTCAACTTGATATAATCTATATGGTCATACTACAAAAGACTTCAAAGAACCAATGAATCAAAGGATATGATTTAGTAATGAATACAAGTCAAGTATTCACAAAGTGGTTGTATACATCAACAGAGTGCACTCCAACGGTCAGAGTAAAAGAGAAAAAGTCACAGTGTTACCAAACGAGCTAATGCACAACATTACCGATGAGAAAATTCATAGTGTTTCCTGACGAGAAAAGAAAAGAGTAACCTGGCAGAAAGAATTATAGTGTTGCCCAACAGAAAAGACAAGGATGGAGATCCCATTGACAACTAAAGTCACACTGACAGAATAGTCAATTATCACCGATGACTAACTAAAGTGTTGATCGACAGAATAGAGAGTTCAGAAAATGAAAAAATGCTTAGCTATCAAGAGCTATAAATAGACTTAGCAGATACTTATCATTTTTTTAATCATCCAGATAAAGCCGAAGATAAGTAATTTATTTAAAGTTGATTTTTCCAGTTGGCTAGAAGATCTCTTTGAGATAAAACTGGAGTTTTCTTTAAATCTATTAGTGAGAATTGTGGATCATGCCAAGAATCAAGAAAGCCAAGAAAAGGTAAAACATGTCTATAAAGAGACAAACCCAATTCATTATGAATTGGTGTGTGGGGTGAAAAAAGAAGAGGAAAGATGAAAAAGAAAATATGAAGGAGAAGAAAGTCTTCATTCAGATCTGGTTAATCAAGCTAAAGAAAGAGCTGGATTCTGCAGACATTGACGGATAGTGAGACATCATCACAGAGAAGAACAATGTGGAGAAAATGTATAGAATTTATTATATTGATCAGAGAGGTAATGCACTTACAATAGATCTAAAAATCTACAATTGAGTTGTATGTATGAACAAATCATTAGTGTTTTAGTTTAACCATTGAAGCATCAAGTCTCTTAACTGAGAAAGAATTAAAATTCTTTTACAATTGAGATACATCCCAAGGAGTATCAAAAAGTTTGATCATAAAAGTAGCATTGGATATGCTCGATACCTATTGACAGGCCAAGTGAGTGTTTGATCAAGGATGGTAGCATTAGATGCCAAATACTAGGTGACAAACTATCTTTAAATCCTTTAACAAGGTCACACCTAACAGTGTGTTTGTAACCTTTAACAGGGTTGGCTCCTAACATAGCTCACTTCAGAAGAGTGAAAATTTGGGGTACCAGTCCTAGTGGTTTTTCCCTTAATAGGGTTTCCACGTTAAAATCCATGTGTTATGTGTTTATGTTTTATTACTTTACTATTTTACATTTCACATATGCAATTTTGGATTGATCGGTATACTCTACATATTTAATGTGTTTTGGTAAATAGATGATTGTTTATCGGTAATCATATAGAAGAAAGATTTACAAAGCAATCTGACAAGTAGAAAATTTATATAAGTATTTCAAGGCATTCATCTTGTAGGACTGAAGATAAATAGAGACATAATTTGTGGTTATAAGTTTTAAGGGTTGATTTAAGGATTAATTTTTGAGGCCGCTGATTCACCCCCCCTCTCAATTATTACTAACAGTTCTCTTTCATCCTATTCAGTGTCATCCTTGTCCTCTTTTCCTCTTATATATTTCCTTCTTTGCCTTAGTGCTGATTGCTTGGTTTGAGGCTTTCTTTTCTAATAAGTCCTTACTGTACCTTTCTTTGTCAGTGATGAGTCTTCCTCTTTTGTTGTTTTACTCCTTGTTCTTGATGCTGCTGTTATATTTGTAACCTTTTCCTTCTTGGCTGGTGGTGCATCCAATTCAGTGGAATTGGAGTCAGTTATCTCTTTACCTTTACCGATGGGTGACTGTTCCTCTATGACATCTTGTCCTGATTCTTCATCATTACTGGTAGTTTCTTCTCAAGTGTTTTCACCATATTTGTTTTCTTCCTATTGTTTTTCCTCACTATTAAGCCATTCTTGATTCTAGACTTGGCTTCCTCATATGTACCAAATATTCTCATTGATTTGTCCATTGGTTCATTCAATAAGGCTTCAATAGCATTTGTAGCCTGATCAATGTTGATATCATAATACAATAGTAGTAACCATGCTGTTCTCGGTACAATTGGCTTGATTAGAGTGGCATCGGTATCCACTATGAAACATATGTCATCCTTTTATTGTTCCATTAGTTGTTTAGGTATTCTCATTCTCTTTTTCATTCTATCCTTGAAAGTGGTTAAGTATGTAGCCATTAAAAATGTAAAATTATCCCCTAGTGACTTAACGAGTTCACTAATATGTTTAGTTATTGGTCGGGTTGTGTTCCAACTAACATTACCGACAGATGGAAATAAATTTTGAAAGTAGAAGAATGTGAACATAAGGAGTGAACCAAACTTATATGAATTAGATCTTGCTAATCTGATTGTCCTCATATTCTCCTCTAGTTTCTTTAGTGGCAGCTCGGATAAGTCTAGTTGTATTCCCTTCTTTACAATCTTATAGGTAGTGTCAACTACTCCACATGCTATGCTATTCAATATTCTAGCTTGGTATATTTTGTACCCAAGTACACATGCATTTAACTTCATCTCTAGGTTGGCGATTGAATTAACTTTCAAACCTCTGTCATCCCATACTGTACCAGTTAAATTTTCAATCTCGGGGAGAGAAGGATGCTTTAGGGCTTTAGCCTTGTTGGTTACTGGATAACCTATTACAACATGAATCACATCCTTTGTTATTGGTTTTGGTTCATCCAACCACATTTTTATGTCATGTACTCGGCTAAGTGTAATGCATATCCACTCGGTCTTAAACTCTTTTGGGAACATTAGGGCATTGGTTAGCCATTTCACCTCAATCTTCTTGTGTTCATCTTTAAGGTTTCCATTCTAGAAAAGCTTCTCGTAAGCTTCTTCAACCTCAAGATATCCGATCTCTGCAACCTTGTAGTACATGTATGCATGGATATATTCAACTAGAAAAACCCTAGGAGGTATGCTTGAGAACATTCCCTTGTCTTCGGGTTGTGAAGCAACCTTAGGGAAAAAATTATAATTAGGCTCCTCACAGGTTGTGTTCTTGATCAGATTGATCTTCTTTTCCTTCACATTATTGATCTTTGAGACTCGTGATGTGGTTGCCATTTTAAAAAAAAATTAGGGCTTCTTCGTAAATGAACTGTGTGCTCGGTAAGTCTTGGTACTTACGTGATCTTCACTGTGGATGGTTGAAATCTATCAGAGTAGCCTTGAATCTATTATGAATCATTCTGCAAACTTATCGCTGTTAGTTTCTCTTTTTCGCTCTACTATTTTCTCATTTTTTCTTGATGAATGAATGACCTCTTTTTTTCCCTATTTATAGAAAATAACCTAAGTGGTGTATTTAATGCTTCAGCTACCAATCGGTTGATGAATCAAAGACGCTCGAGTATCATACCAAATTCTTCATCCTCAGTGATTATACAATGTTTGGGGTAAGTGACAACTTAGTTGCACTTTTCACATGTTTATTGACGGTGCTCGGTATGTAGAGAAGACTTGATTATCTTTCACATGTTTACCAATGATGCTTGGTTTATATTGACAAATTGGTTGTTTTTCATATGTATACTGATGATGCTCGATATGTATTGATCGACGAGACTGGATTCTCAAAATCATAACAATTAATACCATATTCCATCTTCATTTATACTAATTTGGCATATTATCAATGAATTTTGAAACTAATGTAAAATATAGCTTTGTAGAGTGCACTTCCATACTTATTTTTCTTAGGTGGGGGTGATGATATTACCAGATCCATTGGATGATGTGTCACCTACTGTGGTGCTTGGTCCAGCATCATCTTTGATTGAAGCTTTCCTCCACATTTTATTTCTCATTCTCCTGATATATTCACTAGTATTCCCATTAGCAAAAGTGCTTAACTCTGTCACTTGGTCTCTGCAATCTTTTTATAGGTGACCGACCTTATGATAGTGTAAGCATGCCATTCCAGAGTTAGTCTAGTTCCTCGATCTTTGTATCCATTTTCTCATGCAGTTTGCAGCTATGTGTCCATATATACCACATGCTATGTAATTTACCCATGTGTTGTAATCCCAAACATATGAGTTACCGAATCTTCTTGGTTTTTAAGAATTTTCTTGCTCTTTAGGTTTCCATAGTTTCTTTTTCTTTTTTCTGCATTCATGAGATGTGTGGCCATGCATTTTGCACGTAGAAAAATATTTTTCCATGTAGGATTCATTCTTTGGTTGGTTCACCTTAGATATGCATTCATGTGCTTTGTGTCCATGCTTGTTACAGTTATAACATTTACCTATGAATGTAGAAGTGGATTTAGGAATACCTTTAGCTTTGCTCCTGCAAACATTTGATGTGTGGCCTGATTTTCCATAGTGATTGCATAACTGCTTCCTTTCTCTTGTATTTGTGTAGGCATCATTTTGATTAGCTCGGTTTGATGATTCTCCATGCTTGGTATACCCTAAACTAGTATTGTTGTTGATTATCCTTTGTCCATTCAGAAAATAATCCATTCTTTTTGTACTCTCTTCAGCTTTCTTGATCATATCATTATGATGTTGCCGAATCCTTACTTCATGCTTCAGTTTTTCATTTTCTTCTCTTAGTTCACCAATAGCTTCCAATTTCCCATTGAGTTCTATGTTCACTTGGTTGGCGTCATGACTCATAATAATTATTTGATTGGTGATCTCATGATGATGTTCAGTAAGTCTCTATATCTCATATTCTTTCTCTTGCAGATTTTTAGTGATCTTCCTCCTATCATCAATAGCTAATGTTCTTTCTTGTTTAGCTTGTCTAGCATTATTCATATAGTATGAGGAATTCTTAATGGTTAAAAACCTATTGGGAGCAAGCTCAAACATGCAAGATTAGCGGGTTAGCACATATAATCAATTTAAAATCATATGAAAGAGCTAGCAAGCAACAAAGAACACCAAATAACATCAGATTAAGCAAAAACAAGTAAGTACCCTATTTAACTTGTTTGATTTTCTCATTTTGGTGGATGTGGGTGTGCTCTATCAGACACACAAAATGCAATGGATCCCCAAGTGGAAATAAGTAAGATTGATGCAAGTTTAGAGAAGGATTCAAGAACTAGTATGGAGTAACTAGTCTCAAACTTCTCCAAATGAGTAAAATACTATGATTGAAATGCAAGACAATGCAAGAAAAATATGATTCATTTACCAAATTGATCCTAGTATGTGATTTCTAAGTGAATTAAACAAGAAACTATGAGCATGAAAACAACTATGAAAATCTAAAGCAATTCTAGCATAATAACAATGCACAATGAGAGATGAAAAATGAAGAGGAGAAGGCCTCTATTTATAGAATTTTGGGAGAGAAGGGGAGGGCTTGGATGAGGTGGTATTTATGTGGCATCCACATAAGAGCCACATAGGCTTGAAGGGATGGATAAATTTGAGTCAAACTTGGCATTAAATGTTGAGTGGCTCAAGATTTCCAAGTGAGAGACAAACATGTAAGAGGAATTTAAGAGGAATGGGTGACCTTTTTGGAGAGAATTTCTCCATGTGGGTGAGCATTCCATTAGCCTTAAAAAGGTTAGGAATCACCCTTTAAGTATAATCAAAGGATAGTTAGGTAGGGAAACATGTTTAGGAAGTGAGGAGATGGGAGTAGAGTAGGAATAAGGTAGGCTTAGGGTAGGTGTCTAGGTTGGATTAATAGGTTTCTAGCTAGGGTTTGGATTGTAATTCAAATTAGATTTGAATTAATCATAGTTTAGAAGAATTAGGGATATGGAGGGATTTTAATAAATATAAGTTTATTAAAAGGGGATTTTGTGAGAAAAATGTATTTAAAATAAAATACATTGGAATAGTATTTAGATTATTGATAAATACTAGCAATGAAACTATTTAATTGATTAAATTAAATAGTTAGAGGAATAACAGGGAATTTAATATTAATAACAATATTAATATTTTTGGATGTCTACATTTTTCCCCTCTTTGACGTGGCATCACAAGTGACATTATGTCAAAGAAAAGAAAATAATTTGCCCCAGAGGAAAAGGGTTTCTAGGAGTCGTGCCAAAGTGATGACAGTATAGGGTTGTGCCCCCTCGAGAAAAGAACACAAGAAAGACAATATTGTGGGATTTTCTTGAAAAAGGACACAACAGGAAGGAGGAAGGGAGATAAGGAAATAAATAGAAACCTTCTAAAATGAAACTAATAATGCAATGAAGAATGAAAATGCAATGAAATTAAATGAAACTAATGAGCCTTAGGGAGCCATTTGTGTGAAAAATATGGAGAGCACATCCGATTTTGATATTGCAAGAGGAGGTATGCATCAGGTGTTAGAAAACAAAGATGATAGAATTCCTTTGCATGGACAAGATGCTCAAACAAAAGCACACTACAAAAGACACATGTATCAGGGGCCACCAGTCACAATGCTCCATGATATAACAAATCGAGGTAGTGGTGAGTAGGTTTAAACTGACACAAAAAGATAAAATCAATAAAGAAGGCCTCATGACCAAGAAGTCATTCAGTCCAAAGTTCTTTTAGTGAACAAGATTGATGTGATGAAGGATTTGATAAGCTGACACCGGAAAGATGCATCCTAACGGGAAAAGATTGGATTTGATGTGATTAAAAGATATTCACTGGAAAAAGTGGGAAACAGAATGAGGAGCAAGGATAATCGGTCACAAAATTGATTTGTTGAAAAATATGATCGCAGTCACAAGAGTCAAAATGTCACTGAAAATTGAAAAACTGAGCGATACAGAAATAAACGATGGTTTATTGCAAGATTTGTGAGAATATTTGATTTTTTTGTGAATTTTTGGATTTTTTGAATTTTTTGGATTTTTCATGATTTTTAAATATTTTTGGAATTTTTGACGCATTTAAATTGCACAACAGGAACAATTTATATAAAAATATACGAGGGGGGGGGGATTTAAATGGAGTGGAAAAGTTTTCAGGGACAATGAGGGTTATAAGAGGGGCTGGGGGGTTAAAGAAGGTCATTTGTGAATAGTGATTTGGCAAAAATTGAGCTCTGGAGTGAAAATTATGGCTGACAAGAGGATGAAGGGGCAGTTGGGGGAGTGCGTGTGCACATACAAGAGACCCGCGGAGTGACCAGTGCTGGTGAGTGACTCGACATTACCTTGCATTTATTGTTGTCAAAGTTTTAAACATGTTTTGGGTGGGTTAGGGGGGCATTAAATGTGGGTAATTAGGTTCTAGACTGGAGATGCCAGTTTGTGAACCGATGTATGCAAAAAATGCCGATCTCTGGATCAACGTCTTCATAGATGCCGATCCCTGAACCCGTGTCTCCGAAGACATCAGTGCCAAACTAGAATCTTTGAAGACACTGGACCCAGATCCGCGTCTTCAGAGATGACAGTTTGTAGAGTAATGAATGCGGAGACACTGGTGCAAGAACTGGCATTTCCGGCAGAACCCGTGTCTGCGCCCAAAAGGGCAGACACCGAGGGGAAGGGAAATGGAGGGACCCAATAGTGGCCAGGGATGGGTCAGAAAAGGACCTAGGGACAAGATGCAACTTATAGAGGAGGACTGGGGGTTTCTAGTAGTGGTTGGGTTAGATTATGTTCCCTATTGGCCTAGGCTACGGGTGCATAATGGGATGATAACCACTTTGATCGAGCAGTGGCATAGTGATACTATGAAATTCCATCTGCCGGTTGGAGAGGCCATAATCACTCTTGAGGATGTGTGACAGATCCTTTGGATACTGATCTGAGGGGCAATTCCTCACTATAGATTAGAGGACAATGATCACTACATGGAGATCACATTTAGGAGGCTGATGAGGAGGATTCCAACATATAGGACCTGGATGCCCTGGCACCCAGCGATGGATAGGAGAGTGTGAAAGATAGCCTTGTTTCTTGTTGGATTGATAAAAGGACGGATGGTAGTTGATTTGGCTGGTCACAATTTTGGCATGGGATCATCTCGGGTACTAGTAGAGATGCTAGAGGAGGGCACATCCTATTGTTGGGGGTACATTGTCCTAGGACAGTTGTACCATGACCTACACATGATGACATACTATGGAGTGCGCAACATGGGGATGGGAGTCACTTTGATATTAGTATGGGCATGGGAGCACATTACAGTGTTCTGACTAATGAGAGTGTGAGAGTCTCGACAACCAGGAGAGCCATATGCTTGCAGATACAAGCTTTCTTTGAGGTACACTTCAATTGGTCAGACTAGATACTGGCATTGACTTCTAGATGAGGTTCAGGTTTTCTGCTGAACCTCCTATAGACTTTATGAGCCATGGGGAGTGATGGAAAGGGTAGCAAGAGCTGAGGATGGGTTTGAGGATTTCCTATATATTTTTTATGTGCAAACTAATTAATTTCTTCTAGGGAGGACCATCCATCAGATAGAGAGATACAAGCCATCGAGGGTCATGAGATAGTTTGGGCTTCAACAGGGGGTGGTGGTAGAGGATGCTTTACATCCTCATGTCACCAGGGAGGTAGGCATATGGGGGAGATATACTGATTATCTCATAGTGAGGGCATCCTAGAGGACTAGGGTGCGGATAGACTTTGTGGCATGGCCATATGTCATTGACGCAGGGATGAGTGTAGAGTATGTAGCATGGTGGGATGCTCATATACCATTGTGGCTTACGGACCCAGTTCAGGTGGCTTCTCATGAGCAGTCGATAGGAGACATAGATGTGGATGATGGGATAGAAATAGGAGATTCCCTTGAGACTTCAGTAGCAGGTCAGAGGAGGAGGCCACAACAGAGATGGGTTAGACCTCTGACAGAGGCACAAGCAAGGGCTGGACCGGATCAGGGGACACAGTGGCCACTAGGAGATGGATAGGACCAGGCACCTTAGGTGTTGATGCAAGGATAGGTATAGGAACCTTATGTGCCACCATAGGTTTAGGTACCATAGGGGTCGTAGGGGCTACCAACAGGATCAGTTGCATAGGATACTCATGATATTATCGTTGCAGAGTGAGACAACTTACAAACTGAGTGTGCATGACTGCAGGGTTTATTGGGGATGGTGGAGCTATCTGATACCAGCCTACAGATGGAGATGACCCAGATATAGTGGATATTAGCTATAGAGACAACATAGGTGGATAGGGCTGAGGGTGATTTTGACACTCTATAGGGAAGGGTTTACTCGGGAGAGTTTTCCATGGTTGACTTGATGCAGGATGCTGTAGAGATACATACTAAGATAGGTACATTTATAGACCAATTGGGGACCCTGACTGAGTAGATGGATCAGGCCACGGAGCATATCCTTGCATTGAGCTCAGAGAGAGATGCATCACAAAGGTGGGTTGAGGCATACATGACTGAGCAAGCTATTGCTAGTCAGGCATCCATTGTAGGTGGGGCTAGACAGGTTGTGGTAGAGGATTTTGTAGCTCACCGAGATGAGACTAGGGAAAGTAGAGAGGCAGCCCACTATTGGGTCTTGTATCATCAGCTAGTTCCTGAGGGACAGAGGCAAGAGTACTTAGAGAGGTCACGATCAGAGAGCACAGTTCAGACTTCTGCATCTCAGGGATCCATGGGATGCCAACATATCCACCACCAGGGCATGGAGGTGAATCGTCATAGCCACTGACATGATTCAACAAAGGATTATGTGACACATATTTTTGCATTTTGAGATGTATATCTATATCAACAGCAGTAGTGCATGGCTTATTTGGACTTGTTATTTTTTGATATATATGATGATCAATGAGGATGCTATGATTTGATATGATTCTATGCCTTGATCTATATGATGTGATAATGCATATGCTTATATGATTACTGACATGTGATGCTTGCAGGATGTGATGCATATGTATGACAAGTTGTGTATGCAGGATGGTTTTATGTTTATGTATATATGATGTATGACTAATGTAGGGTGGATGATGCTTATATGATGTACTGACGTGTGTGGATGTAGGATGTGATGTGATTTTATGATGTATGCAATGTATATGCTGATGTTTTATGAATATGTATATGAATGTAGGATGAATCTAAATGAATCTTAAAAATGCAAGACTATAATGAGTTAAATGAGTTAACAATGTAATCTAAATGATTTAATAATGCAAGATGAAAATGAATCTAAATGATTTTATTAATGCAAGATGAAAATGAATCTAAATGATTTAACAATGCAAGATGAAAATGAATCTAAATGATTTAGCAATGCAAGATGAAAATGAATCTAAATGATTTTAACAATGCAAGATTATAACAATGAATCTAAATGATCTAACAATGCAAGATTATAACAATGAATCTAAATGATTTAACAATGCAAGATGAAAATGAATCTAAATGATTCTAACAATGCAAGATGATAAAATGAATCTAAACCATGAACTCAATGCAACCGAGTGATGATACATGCAATCTAATGATGAACCTAATACAATAACCAGATGCAATGGATGCGATGGATGCAATGGATGAGATGGGACCCGTATTTTTGGTGTGTGTCATAATCAACTAATGAACCAACCAGGAGGACTAGGAATGACCAGGCATGGAATGTTAGTGTGATGATGACTCAGGATGTTAGTGCAATGGTGAAAGGACTGGACATGCCACGAATATACAAGGACCAAACTGAATGATTAATTACAAGCGATTAATTACAAGTGATCATGTACAAATATTACTGTTGAGATTTGGATCATGTTGTTTTGATGCATGCGATAGTGTGGTAGGTGGTCGATTAGTTCAAGAGGAAGGATACATCCTATGAGAACCTAGAGATGATGATGATCTAGAATTAAGTCAAAAAGAGGAAGGATACATCCTCAATAGACCCATTTCCAGAAAGATGGGATTCATAAATCTGATTGGTCAAAAGTGCACTGCGATCAAACTGCGGAACCAAGATGTCATCAAAAGGCACTTGCTAAAACCAAAGATTTTAAGAGCATAACTGGATCATGTTCTACAAGGATATCAACTGAGGATACGAGATATATACAAGCAACACTAAGTGGAAGACTACGCAAAAATATGTATAGGACTGAAGCTCAGGGATTGGGATAGTACAATGTATGGACAAAAATATACAAGATGATATGTACAAAAGCTCAGGACATGAGATATGAGTATCATTTTGGACTAGTGCATGTGATATACAAACACCCACGGAATATGGGAAATGCTAAAGTTTGTAGAGGTGTGATGATGGTGATGGAGGGAAATGAGATTTTGATAGATAATGGAATGGTCCACTATGTGTGATGGCTGTTTCTAGGTTTTCATCACCCATACTTGTCGAAGGTGCCTAATTTCCAAGTTTTCACCATTGGACAAAATTTTTCTCTTTATTCCTTCTTTTACTTTTTGCTTTTTATTTTTTATTTGTTATTTTTTATGTTGTCCAAGCTCCTGTTTGCTAGGTTTTCACTGGGACAACCATTTTTTTAGCTTCATTTTTCTACTTTTTAGAGATTTTTTCAAGACTATTTTGCATTTTTTTTATGCTTTTTTTAGGACTTTTTATACTTTTTATGGATTTTATCAGATAACCAAAATGAACAACCAGCCACCAGGCATAGAAGTCCCTAAGATGGATGATGTTGATAGGATCATTCAATGGTTCTCCTTTAGGACTGGAGAGTTGATATGCCCCAGAACTGAAGCATGCAGTGATAACATAGGGACATTGCCAAGTGACTTCAAACTTACCTTTCTTTTCCCTATCAGTACCCACTTTCTAATTTTCCTTTAGCACAAGGTCCCCCACCTAAAATTGGCATGGGTGGACTTTCTTATTGTAGTTCCTCTTGAGTCTATTTTGATAGACAATCAGGTGATCATAGGCTTGCTAGAACTTTTAATCTAGTAGATCAAGCTGTGTGAGTCATGCTACTCGGTAATCTTCATCATCAACTAGGCCTCTTAGTGATACATAGAGGGATGGTAGTTCAACCTCAATTAGTAAGACAACTTCAACACCATAGACTAGGGAATATGGAGTAGTGCTAGTAGGAGTAAGGTAGGTAGTGCGATATGCCCAGAGAGTGGGATTGATCTAGAGATGCCAGTCATGACCAGTATCATTGACAACTTTCTTAAGGATTTCGAGGAGGGTTTTATTAGTTTCCTCAGCTTGGCCGTTATCTTAAGGGAAATATGGACTGGAGAAATGGTGATGGATATGGAGGTGAGCACACAAATCACTGACATGTTGATTTTCAAATGGTGTTTCGTGATCTGTGAAGATAGTGGAGGGTATGCCAAAGTGGAAGATAATGTGATAGATGATAAATTTGGAGATCTGGACACCTGTAGTGAGGGTGAGCTAAATTGCCTCAACCCACTTTGTAAAGTACTCTATTGCTGTGATTAT
The DNA here is from genome assembly GCA_018584345.1 of Thuja plicata. Taxonomy (NCBI): domain Eukaryota; kingdom Viridiplantae; phylum Streptophyta; class Pinopsida; order Cupressales; family Cupressaceae; genus Thuja; species Thuja plicata. The sequence goes on along the minus strand of MU226068.1, from coordinate 1,436,336 downwards.
GTACTTGTGGCCTGTTAGTTCCTTTTCTTGCTGACATAAAAATACTCTCAAAGAGCTTGCTCTATTTATCCTAGACACTGAACAAGCAAGATATAGAATGAAAAAAATAAGGTTTTTAAACCCTCTACACTTTGAGCTCCATAAACTCGGGTGGGAATACCCTTCCAACTCAGAAAAATCAAATCACTGAATTATTCCAGTAGGATATAAATGGAATTACAGGGATTGACCACTTTAACATTTATTAGATAGATCAAACATAAAGGTAAAGATCAATTTTAATAGTGATAGTCACCTAATTCAGTGGAAAATAGATTAGTGCTTAATCCTAGGGTATGGAGTCACTTCTGAATAAATTTAACCAATTTTCTCATGAAGATGAATTTAAGACAACTACATAATCTGGCATAAACATAGATATACCTCATATATCTATCCTTACACATATAAAAAATTAATTCATCAAATTCATTATCAACCCTAAATCTCACTGAAACAACCCTAAGGCAATTTTAATCTTTCCTTGAAAGAACCCTAAAACTATTTCAAAATCTACCTAACAGATGTATAAATTGAACATTCCTTGAGCATTCAATTTAAATAAAATTTAGAATAGCATAATGAAGACAAAATACTCATCATATGTTTCAAAAAATATTGATGGATTTCATTTGTATTCATAATCAGAATTGCTTATTACATTCAACCGTAATCTCAAAACCCTACTCAAAAATATATTGGTCTTAAACCAGAGTTTGTACATTTAAAATTGTACTTCCAAATGAAAAATGACTATCTATTTCCCAGTAGTCTTGGAATCCTTTTATAACTAAGGATGCAACAAGATACAAACTACATGGGAAAGATTTACAAAATCTTTTACAACAAATTTTGCAACTAACATAAAAACAAAAGTTATAATAGAAAAATGGGTGGAAAAAGTTGGCAAAATCTAAACAAGGTTTGTTGTTGTAGTTTGACAGTATCCTCCTTATCCTTTCAATTTTTCTTCCCACCTGTTCACCTCCTTGGTGGTGGGCAAATCAAAGGTCTTTTCTTGCTCCAGCTTAGCAGCAGCTTCTATCCACCTGGCATCAATGGTGTTTCTAGCCTCAGAAAAAAATTTGGCCATATCTCTTTAAACCTTGAAGAGGTTGTCAATCATTTCATTGCATTATTTGGCTTCAGTATCTTTGTCTAGGTGCTGCTTCATCTCTTCATCTTTAAATATCCCATTAAACTTAGCTGCCCAAGTTGATTGTGGCTTCAAAGTACCAGCTTCATCATAGATTTTTGGGATTAATAAGGGGCACTGGTCACCAAATAATTGTAATTTATTATTAATTAATTAAGCTTTTCCATTGAAGAATCCATATGTATTATTCACATCATTGATCATGTCGATGGTGTTTGTAATTTTATCAGGAAAATCATCACTGTATAGCATGGCTGTCTTTAATTTATTCATCAGCCTGTCTCTTTTTGACCAGGTCTTGAATGTGGGCTCCAAGAATGTCATAGCTTCAGTAGCTATCTTTGATGCTTCTTGCAGTGAGCCATACAATGTGTATATTATATTATTCTTCTGCTTCAAAACATCAATTAGATGTTGAAGTATGGGTAATATGATAGACATGATATTTATGCTTTGTCCCTGTGACAATTCCTTGGACTGGCCTTCTGCCATTGCTGAACCTTCTTTTGCCTCTGTGGAAACATCTGTTTCAAGTCTTGATATTTCCTGAGGGGCTGGAGTTTTGTCTCTTTTACTCTCCACTAATTCCTCCTTCAATTTTGCAATCTATTCTTCTAGGGTGTGATTGTGAATCAGAGTTTACTCATGCTTCTTTGCCAATGCCATCATCTGGCCAAAAGTTGTTTCATACCTTTTAGACAAGTCATCAACCTTTGGTAGGTTCATGAATGATACTTGAGTCATCAACTGAGCTATCTTAGTGTCAGTGGTGTTTTTCAGATTCCAAATCATCCTGTCTACTATCTTTTCCTCTCTTATGGTCATGACTAGAGGTTTTTGTGTTGCAGGGGCCAATGACCAAATAGGTAGAGTCTTGGATTTAGGATCAAAACCTGATCCTTTCAACACCTCATCAATTTCAAACTCTATTTTTATTAAGGGGTATTCTTGCCTCCTGATCTAAACAATGATAAAAGTGGACTGTAAGTCCCAATCTAGCATTAACATCACCCCATTATTCTACACCAACAGTCTTGCTTGATCCACAGTAATCAAATCACTCTCACGATCATTATCTTGGAGTGTTTTCACAATTTCTTCATTTTTATCTTCCTGACCTTCTCCTGCAATCAGGTTTTGCCTTAAATCCTTCTGCTTCATTTTTATTAAGAAGCTCTTGAATTCTTTAGATTTTATGAATTCATCATCTTTCATGAATTCACTTTCAATTATTACTCTCTCATCAAGTTCTCCAAACAATACCATTTGATTATCCCCCTGTTCTTCAGGTTGGGGATCCTTTTGCATTTGCCTTTTCAATCTCTTGAAATATTTTCCATGTTCAGTTATAATAGCCTTGGCCATTTTCTTCCTTTCCCACCCCTTCTTGTGCTTTGTTTTTTTCTTTTTCTTTGGTGGCTCTCTGGCATAGGTATCCTCTTCACCCACCTCTTCTTCTTCTTGGTGAAGTTCTTCCTGTTGTTCTTGATGTTCCTGTTGTTGTTCTTGATGTTCCTGGTCATGCAATGCAACAGGAATTGGGGATCCTTGGGATTATGCACCTTCGACACTGAATTGTGGTACTTGTGCCATTAATGTATCATAAGATTTGAACATCTCCTCCATTCTCTATAGATATGGGAGGTCAGGGAAAAAACCAAAAAAAGTCTTGTCTGATTCTTTCCAGTTAGCTTCTTCCCTGAGAAGATTATTCCACTTCCTTCTTCTTTCCTGAACTTCATGCCTATCTAGTTTATTTCTCACAATGTCTTCATCATCCAGTGGCTCATGATCTCTAATTTTTTTCCAAGGGGTCATAGATTTCAGAGATATTTTTACAAACTATTATGGATCACAAAACCTAGCAATTGCTGGAGACATTCTATATAACTTTAGGAAATTTTTGATTAGATAAAAACTCTCTTCCCAATAGATAAATCGAAACCAACCCATAACCTAGGGACAAAAGTACCCTTTTTATGCCCTTCTAAAAACTCTTTGTCAACCCAAGTAATCTTCCAAACAAACTCTAAGAAAGTAACCCTAAGAGGTACAAACTTAGGGAGAATGTGAGGTGGTTGTGTACAACCATATACCCTTATGACAGTAATATGATCAAAGAAGAAAAAATCACCCTAGTTGTGAGTAATTGGCCAATTTGGAACAAATTGCCAAGGTCTTAAGTCTCTTCTGACCTCATTTGGAAATCTCTTCCCATCAGTTCCTAGTAAGTCAAAAATTGGATCCACAATCCAATTACAAAAGCATACAAAAGTTGAATTCACTGATGAACTATCCCATACCTGTGTTCACCTTTGGATTGGTGCATTAACACCATATTTTGAAACAAACAATTCAAGCTCTTTGTCCATGGACTCCTTGTTAAAATATAGAATCATACACATTAAATGGGAATAATGCTTAAAAGTTAGTACAGGGGCATTTGACTGTATCTCTACTAGTGCAACATGTATAGCTTCAACTATGTATCCCACATAATCATAATAAGTGTTGACCTCTAGGTGCTGGATATTCATGGCCATTATGAGCACATCTTGGGGTAATGTTGAATCTCCATCAAATCCTAATACTCTAGTTAGGCCATATACTTTGCATTTTATATAGTGGTGAAAGAGGGATAAGTCAAAAGGTGGTTTGAGGTTATCTGCGACTTTCAATGAATTCCTATCCACCCTGGGCATATATCTGGGCTTATCAAACTTTTTGATTAATCTCTCCCTTTTCTTGTAATCTGCCTAAATTTTTCCCAGCTCAATCTCTGTGCATAATGCACCAATGATCCCAAAGACCTCTTCTACTGATCTCCTATCTATGGATACTAAGGTCTCCTTTTTTTTTTCTTTTCTTTCTGATTACCTTAGCTATTGGGAAATAATTCTTAGCAAGTTCCCTAATTAATCCTATCCACATATATATCAGGCACAATCAAATTTTCCATATTTAACTCCCAGGGATTACAAATAGGTACTAGTTTAATCCTATTATTCCAAAACTAATGGAAGAAAGTATTACCATAGAAGTTTGGAGTGACCGGGTTTCTACATTGACACCATCTATCTTTCCATTCATCCCAATTAGCACTGCTTGCATTTGATGTCCCAGGAAGAAAATGAAAAAATTCCTCTATGTATTTCTTTGCTACAACCTTCTTCTTTTCAGACCCCTGTGAGGCAACACTAGTAGTATCTTGACTCATATTTCCTCTTTAAATTTCACTCTCAGAAAAACAAGCTCTATGATTTCATAGAATAAATATTCAAAGTGCAAATGAGAGTTGTACAGAATCAAGCTCAATCATTCATCTTTATAGCCATCAAATTGGTGTCTTGTCAACTTGAATGCCAAATTCTCACACTTACAGTATCATGCAATCATCTCTCTATAACTAATGCTGCGATTAATTCACACTGCTTGATCCCTGCTGGAAAAGAGTACTCATTTTTCTCTTTTTTGCCTTCATAAGCCTAAAATGAGCCATCTATCAACTTGTCACAAACCTGCTATAGCTTTCTTATAGTCAAAATTGTCCTTACGAGTGAGTGATAAGACCTTTCCTTTTAAGTAGTCGCACACTTGTGATCTATTTTTGTCTTGGTTCATATGCTTTATGTTTAGGCGATGACCTAATTGGAAACTTCATCATTTGGTAGTCGTACACTCGCTACCTCTTTATGCTTACTTATACCCTAGTGAGTGAGCGACATCACTTTTCTCTTTATCCAATCATGGACTCGCCCCTCAAAAACTTATTTTCCTTGAAACCTCATGAGTGAGTGATATGACCTTTAATGCTCAATCACTTCTCAGTCACACACTCACTGACCTCTAACTTATCATGCTTTGCACTTGAGTGAGTGAGTGGTCTTCAAGACAATCATATATTATTTTCTAGTCACACAGTCGCTATGGGTTTCTGATTTTCTTTCATACCTCTGCAAGTGAGTGATGACCATTTTCATTATGCACTTTTACTTGGTCACTCACTCGCACTGTAAAATATTTTAGTTCATAAGCATTAGCGAGTGAGCAATGACCTTTTTCCATCATAGTCGTGTAGTTTCTACTAGGATTTATTTATGAATGAATCCTTCATGACTGAGTAAGTGCCTTCAAAAAATCTCCACAATGGATTAATATCTCACTCGCTAACCCCTTTTGTCTTAGCTTTCTTCATGGATGACTGAGCAAAAAAATTCAATCTTCTTCATCGCGCACTTGTGGGCTTGAAAAATTAACTAGCACACTATCTACGAGTGAGTGATAGCCAACATGATTTCTTAATCGCACACCCACTAGCATTTTCTCCTTTGACTTTATTCATGGGTGAGAGCTTTTTGTCTTTCTTTCATCATGCACTCACAAGCTTATCATTTGAAACAATGAATCATTGGTGAGTGAGCGAGAACAAAAATGATCAGTTAGTCATGCACTTGCGCAATTTTTAAAAACACTGAATACTCCCTATGCAACTAAGTGACAAAGACCATCTGATGACCAAAACATACTAAATCGCATACTCGCATTGCAAAAACACAACATTTAAGACTTGTGCAAGTGAGCGGTACTAAAAATATGACTTCCTCATGCACTTGCAGGTTCAAATGATACACATAATAACTTAGCTTGAGTGAGTAGCTAGACTTCTCTTACATCACTCGCTCAGTCACAGACCAAAAATTTAAAGACCTAAGACCACCGCGACTATGCGATACATAAATACTTAACTCATCTCTGAATCATTGATCCTTTTATCATAAAACTTGATCACTCATGAGTGAGTGACATAAAAATACTTCCAACTCGCTTAGTCACACACTAAAAACCCAACTTCAAAATTACATCACGACTGCACAATTATCACAAATTAACGACCAAGTCACTCACTCGCACACCTAACTTGACTTAACAAGAGATGATCGTGACTGCATGATTCATTCCAAAATAACTCGTCACTCACTTGCTCGCTTATGAAGATACTTTAAAATATTAGCATGAGTGTGCGACTAAAGCTTAGAAAATTTGAAGACTTAACCATAAAGATGACTTTTTTACATGAAAAGACATGGATTTTGAATCTAAAGACATGGGAAAAATTGCCAAAGCTTGGGATTTGAAAAAAATTTAATATGCTATGCTAACATGGCCTTCAGAAGAGAGGGGAGTAATCTTACCAATGAGGTCAAAACCCCAATAGGAGAAGGGCCAAGGAGGTGCAATAGGTCTGAGGTCCTAGGCAGGAGCATGAATCAGATTGGCATGCTGTTGGCAAGGTAGACACTTCTTGACGAACTCACAAGCATCATGTTCCATTGTAGGCCAATAGTACCCTATACATAGAAGTTGCTTGGCTAGGACCATGCCACTCATGTGGACACCGCAGATTCCAGCATGTACCTCTTGTAAATCCTAGGCAGCTTCATTTTCATCTAGACATATAGAGAGTACATTGTGATAGCCTCGACAATAAAGAGTGTTGGCTACGAGGGTGTAGCGGGAAGCTCTATGGATAAATTTTTGGTGTTGGGTTGTAGTGAGATGAGGGGATATGATACCATTTTGTAGGTAATCTTGGATATTGTGGTACCACGGGGACTGGGGACGAACCAAGACACATACGTGATTCGATTCATCATTCTCATAAGCGGGAGCATGAATTTGCTTAACTAAGAATTTGTATTGTGTAGAATCATGAGGAATCTCTAGGAGGGAGTCAATTGTGGCCATTGCATCAGTAGCCTTGTTCCGTAAGCATGGTACTTGTGTTATCTGCAAGTGGAGGAAATGCTCTTTCATCTTGTCAACCATCTGCTTATATGGCATCAATTTGTCATCTTTGGTTTGATACTCATATAGAGTCTATTTGATGATGAGTTGGGAATCACCAAAGACATGTAGAGCTATGATATTCCTTTCTATAGCCATGCAGAGTCCTGTAATTAGTACCTCATATTCTGCAATGTTGTTTGTGTAGGGAAATCCCAATTTGAATGACATAGGGATGTAGTCACCTTGAGGTGTGAAGAAAAGTATTCCTGCCCCTGCACCATGAGCTGTGTAGGACCCATCAAAGTAGAGTTTCCAAGTAGGTTTCTCTTCTATCATGCATAAATGCTCATCTAGAAATAATGTGATCAAAGGATATGTGTCCACCAATGGCGCTTCCGCTAGCTGATCGACGATGACTTTCCCTTTAATGGATTTTCTGTCTACATATTGAATGTCAAACTCGCTTAACAACATAACCCATTTTTCCATCTGACATGTGAGCGTAGTCCTGGAGAGTAGGTAATTGAGAGGATCCAATTTTGAAATGAGCTTGGTTGTATGAATAAGCATATAGTGACGAAGTTTTTGAGTGGCGAAGACCATTGCCAGACATGTTTTTTCCACATAAGAATAATTGAGCTCATAACCCACTAAGGTCTGACTGACATAATAAATAGCTCTTTCTTTACCCTCATCATCCAATTGAGAAAGGAGTTCTCCTAGGGCTATTGTAATAGTAGAAATATATAGGATGAGTGTTCGGCCAGGTACATGTGGTACCAAGATGGGTGGATTAGCCAAATATTCTTTGATCTTGTCAAAACTCTTCTGGCACTGAGGATCCCATTTGAATGTGTTATCTTTTCATAGGAGATGAGTGAATGGTTGGCACTTGTCTGCTAACTGAGAGATAAAAAAGCTCACTGATTATAGCTTTCCTTAGAGGCTACACAGTTGTCTAAGTGTCTTTGGTGGAGGAATCTCTATGATAGCTTGTACCTTCTTTGGATCTATTTCAATGCCTCATTTGGATAAAATGAACCCAAGGAGTTTGCCAAATGTGACCCCAAAGAAACACTTCTTAGGGTTGATAATTAGGAAGTAGTGTCCAATCCTGTCAAAGACACATTCCAAAACATTTAGGTGATCTTCTCTTTTGACTAATTTTGCTAGGATATCATCTACATAGTGTTCAAGGATCTTGTGAATCATGTCATGAAAAATGATATTCATAGCTCTCTGATAAGTTACCCCAGCATTTTTCAAGCCAAAAGGCATCATGTTATAGCAGAAGTTACCCCAGGGGGTTGTGAATACTATTTTATGTTGATCTTCTTCTACAATGTGGATCTGATTATATCTGGAAAAGCCGTCCATGAGTGACAACATCTCATGTCCTGTTGTGAGATCCATGAGTGGGACATGCTTTGTTGAGATCTCAGAAATCTGTACATATCCTAATTGATTTATCAGGTTTAGACACTAGTACCATGTTAGAAATCCAGTCAGAGTAATCAATGGCGCTGATGATCTTGGCTTGGAGTAACTTGTCTAGCTTTGCTTTGAAAAGTAGTACCACTTTAGGGTGCATATTTCTTAGCTTTTTCTTGACAGGTTTGATGTTTGGGTCCACTGCTAGATAGTGAACCACCAAATTGGGGTCTAATCCTAGCATGTAGGAAAAGAACCATGCAAAATTATTGATGGATTCCTTGAAGAGGGAAACAAGATCTCATTCTTATTCTTCAGTCAAAGATGCTGCAATGTATGTGATGGCAGGATTCTCTTTGGTGCCTAGGTTAACCGGTTTTGTTTCTTCAATGAGAATTGATGACTGTTCAGGTCTGTAATCATGGATTAGAGGAAGAGGAGAATCTTTCATTCCTTTCTCTTCATAACCAAGGCCACCTCCTTGGTAGTTCCATTTTTTTGTCACCAGCTTGTGAGTTGCAGGGTACTTTCCTTTGAAGTAATTAAGGTGACTTGTGTCCTTAGGTTGTGGATCCTTATAGAGCCATTGGTTGATGTTTGGTGTCATTTTCTAGCCATTCAAAGTACCCTTTGAGATAAAAGTGGTAGGATGGAATTTTAGCACCTTGGTTGTCATCGGTTATGTCTTGCTTAGATTAGTTTGGCGACCTTGAGTGTTTGGATCAATTGGCAATGCTCAAACTGCAAAGGCATCAGATAAACTATACTCACCACAACCTTTGTTGGTTATCTTGACCATGGAAAGGGTGGAAGAGAGGATTGTTTCTAGGTCTAAATGGGTTTGAGATAAATTGGTGAAAAAGGTGCCAATGTTGATCCCAAGATAGTGATTTGAATGTGTGAAGGAGGTTTCCAATGCATTACAGTATGTGAAGGGCTTGGGATCTATACGAATGGTGATCTCAGTGCCATTATATGGGAACTTGATGCACTGATGGTAGGTGGAGGGGATGTCTTGCATAGAATGAATCCATGGGCATCCAAGGAGGATGTTGAAGGGAAGGTCAAGATCAACAACATGACATACTATATCCTGGATAACATGGCCTACTTGAATGGGCAATGAAATGGTGCCTTCAAAAGTCCATTCTAGATTGTCATATACCTTTATTGTGATGACATCATTTGTTATATCAGCTTAAGTGCAACCCAACCCATTTGATGACAAAATCTTTAACCATAACAATAATATGGAGTGGGAAATTATGATCAGGTCCTTCATAGGGAATATCTATTGATTTAAAGGAGACCCCAGAAGATGCAGACAGGTGTCCAACAAGGTTCTAGAATTTTGTGAGGTTGATGTCACTAGGAGCATAGGATTCTTGGAGGGCTTTATTAAGGATCTCTTGATAGGTGGGTGAAGTGTGGAGGAGATCCAGGAAGGAAATTTGGGTGGGAGTATTCCCTAGGTGTTCCACAATATTGTATTGGGTACCAGTAGATGGAACAATACTCACACCTGCAACTGTTATTCAACCTCAACGAGTGGTGATTGCACATTGGTTATCGACACCCTTGACATGGATGATATTGACGGAGGACTGGACTTGGGATATGTAGCCGATGACATTACCATAGTTGATATATGCATTTGTATAATCCTTTATGTTGGCATTTTCTCCTTGTTTACCTTTCCCTGGTCGGAGGATTGAGTAGGATTGCCTAGGCCTTTACCTAAGGTGTGTTCAGGAAATGCATTTTGATAGATTTTAAGGCCTGCATTTGGCGATGGTTGGGCATGAGATTCCACTTTGATCTCTTTGCGGTCAATGAGATCCTGAATATAGTGTTTTAGATTCATGCATTTGAGGGTGGTGCGTCCCTTAACTCGATGGTAATCACAGTACTTGTTGTCTTTATACCAAGCTGGCTTAGGTGTTGAGTCATCAAATGGCTGCATTTTTGGGTATATGACTTGGTTAGCTTAGACCAACTTGTGGAAGATGACATCTATGGGTTCACCCAAAGGGGTAAACATGCATTGTGGCACATTTGAAGTACGAGGCCTTTATTGTACATGGGGGACTGATATAGCATTTTTCTGGTTCATAGGATCTTGGTAGTTGTGTTGATATGATGTCCTTGGAGGGGGATAGATAGTCACACCTTAAGGGAATCTATTTTGTTGGTATGTTGGTTGGTGATACATAGGAGCGGGGTGCTGATACATGGGAGGAGGTTGCAGATATACTAGCGATGCTTGCTGATAGGTTTGATTGGGTGTATTAGGACCGAATACCACAACCTAAATGTGTTTGGTGTTAGTGGCTCCATCTGTTAACACATTTTTTTTCTTGTTCCAGTACCATGATTGATCATTTTTATGTTTTTCAGGATGAGATTCTTTGTAGTGCTTGATGTAACCATTTTCTATGAGGCCTCACTCAAGGTCCATTCGTTTGATTCTCATGTCTTGATAAGTTTGTATGTAATTGATGTGCATGTGATAGGCAAGCTTAGGATGAAGGTTGTTAATGAAGATTTTGATAAGATGTTGCTCAAGAGGTTGATATGACAACCTTGTAGTAATCCCTTGCCAGCGTTGAAGGTAATTGGCCAGGCTCTCTCCTCCCTTTTGTTTGGAATTGTATAGATCAAGGAGTGAGAGTTCATTTTTGAAATTATGTGTATTGGGCCACAAAATTTTTAGATAGTTCAACAAAAGTGGAGACTATGTCATATGGGATTTTATAGAACCACTCAAGAGCGGTTCCTCCTAATCTTTTCAGAAAGAGTCTCATAAGGAAATTATCGCTATAGGCCACTTCTTGACATGCCATGTAGAACTCTTTCACGTGAATCATAGGATCTCCCTTCCCTCGATATTTGTCAAACTTGGGTGTTTCAATGTGCTTGGGGAAGGGTACGATAGTGATAGATTAATCAAATGGATAAGGACACACCTCTTTAAACTTGAATGTTTTAGCCTCGGTCCCTATCTTTAGCTCTTTGAGAGCATTCTTCATTTCCTCCCACTCATGGTTGATTTGTGGGGGAGGATTATTAACCGTGATTGCATGTGTTCCCTGAACCTGATATGGATCAAATGGCAAATATGGAGGATTCTATGGGGGATACTATGGTGTTTGATATGATGGTTTTTGGTTAGCATATATGGGCTATTGTGGTGGAAGCTATGATTGAGGGGAATACTATGGTGGAGGAGGTGATGGCGCTTGGTAAGGCAGTTGCAACCGCTGGAAGTAGGTTTATATTTGTTGTGGATTTGGATAAGTGGGCTGAGCTTGTTGCACACTTGCATGGGGTGGGGGATAAGAGTTCTACAGTAGAATGACCCTAGTGGTTATAGAAAGGTAATTGATTTTATTGGGGACACTGAATTGCTATGGAGATAGAATGGTTTGTGATGCAACAGAAGATGACATGGCTAGGTAGTTGGTGGAATGAGTTTGCTGCTACTGTGTTGGCTTGATGAAAGGATTAGAAAACTATTGCAGTGATTGTGCCATGAAAGGATTTTCCCCCTGCATTTGTGGTTGTGGTTGTTGTGTAACTTGGAGGTAGACTGCATAGTTGTGAAGGGGTTGATTTGTTGATGTTGGATAGGTTGTTGTTGCTATTGGATAGGTTGCTGCTGTTGTTGGATAGGTTGCTGGTACTATTGGATTGGTTGCTGCTACTATTGGATTGGTTTTTTCTATTAGATGGGTATTTGGGGTATGACAAAGGGATTGGTCGATGGTTTCTACATGGGGAGATTTGGATTGGTTTGCATTTGCGGAAAAATTGCTGACGCCTATTGCGGTTGCATTGCTGGTGGAGTGGGGAAAGTAGACCCTTGGGGAAATAAGGGTTGTTTATAGGTGTTGGTAGGTGGCATGCCTATGGTGAAGAAAGGTGGAATAGGCATGGAGACTTAGGTGCTTTGATGCTGTGAACTTGTTGTTGCACCTTGAATGGGCTAAGTGGGGATAGGTGGAATGGTGGTTTTTTGCATGCTGACTGGTGGTGGAAATTGTGCCACAAATGTGGGGAATGCTTGTGAAAATGGAGTGGCTATGGTCTGAGGAGGCTCTTGTGTAGCGATAGGGGGTATTGTTTGTGCTATTGATGTTGGATCAGGAGGCGGGGCTCCTGAGGTAGATGAAGGTGTCGTGTGCATGATGGAGGGTGGGATGGAAGGTTGGACTACTTGCGCGATAAGAGTTCCCACTTGTAGGGCTCACTGAAGTGTATCACAAACTTCATTTCTAGTGGGAGGATAAAATTCCCCTAGAGGTGCCATAGGTCATGTGACAAGTATGGGTATAATCCAAGGTGGGAGTTGAAGTCCTTGTTGCTGAATGTCAAAGAGTACCTGATTGCTGTTATGTCCACTCATGGCATTCACCATGTGGATATGTCCTAGGTGATTGATAAATGTTTCTATGGTACTCATGGTAGGAGTCTCATTACTATCTACCCAGATGTGTTCAATTTGTTTATTGGGCTGAGGCGCATAGGTAACCATGGCATTAGTGTTGTCAATCGTAGGATTAGATGAACTAGTGGTGAGATTGGGGTCCATGTTCTTCCTCTTCTTAGTGGCTCGTGTGATAGGTGGCATGAAATGACTACCTTAAGGGGATATGAGATGCAAAATTTAATGCAAGGATGTGCCTAGGAAGCGAAGGATGATAGTGCTAGGACTACAATTTTAGACGATGCATCTAGGATGATGAGTATGCTCCTAAGGACTAAGGATAACTTTATGTATGCAAGGATTAAGGGTTTCTTTCCCTAGTGTAAGATCAAGTGGATGCGATTGTCTACCTAAGATAGACTTGTGGTCTTTGGCAGATGAGATTCTTTGTCAATGCAAACCAACCTTTTGATCGAGGTGATGAGGTTACAAAGGCAAAGCGGATTATCCTAAACAATGCTTAGTTTAAGGACATTTAAGGATGGGGTTTGATTATTATATAGGTTCTAAGAAACTCAAAATGGGATGCATTACCAAGTGAAGGATGTGATTAGGGATGCTTTAGATGATGACTAAGATGATGCTTAGACTGATTAGGATTGGATTTGGATTAATGCAGGATTATGCTGGGATGAGTGTGTGATGTGTTTCTAAAGATGACAACCTAAGGGAGGTCCTAAAATGCAAGCTAAGTGAGCTTAAGAAGAGGAGGAATGTTTGTTTGTTGTGGTAAACTAGCTAGTCATATTGCTAAAATCTGACAAAAGTATCATTTAGACGATATTTTCCCATAAAGTGAGAAAATTTGTTGTTGTATATCACTTTGTTGAATTGTTCTTTTTAATGAATTTCTTGTTGAATAGAATCAATAATGTGTTGGTACTTGTTAGCTTCTCAGGTTGTATTCTTCTATTCTCTTTGCACGGGTGGTAATGAAGTTTTTACCTTCTTATGATTCTTGGAATTGATCTGTCCTATAAAAATATTTGATTTGGGATGAGAAATTGGGAAGTTTTTTGTAAAAGGTCAAATTTTGAAGATTGTAGCTCACGATAATCTACAAAAGGACGTTGTTTTGATGGTCTAGCAAAGGCTTGATTTCTGTCTAGTTTTTAATAGATTTTGTTCTATGGAAAGAGACAATTTCAACATAAACCAAATAGAAAATAACATGCGTGGGTCTAAAAATAATCCAACAAGGGACAAAGAAACCTTGAAGGATACAAGAAAGTGACAAAATTTCACTTGTTGGATATTCTATTTGTGTTTCAAATTTGTTAATGTTTTGCAAGAACTTCAAGCACAAATCTACCTAGGAAATTGGCTTCAAATGAAATATTATAGACCCATTTCTTGGTAGTCTTTCAGCTCACACAACAGTGTCACCCCCGAAAGGGTGCCCATGTTTTTGCATTTTTCCAGGTATTATTGTCGTGCTGCGAAGATCTCTTTCACAACACAATACCTTGGGACACATATGATGGGGATCTTGGGGGGAGATTCTTTCCTCCCCTCGCACTATAATAAATAACCATTCAGAGGTGAATCAGGTAGCTTCTATGCCTAGAGTGTTTAATAAGGTTCTCCATTTGATTGTATCCTTTATGTCCATGCAAGCACGATTCAGGCATGTAGCCCCATAGAGTGTCTTGACAAAAGTGGTCATGTAAATGTGATTAAGACCGCGAGGCCACACTTAAGTTAGACAAGAGCTGAGTATAAGCTCAAATGACAATTGACTCCCAAGGCTTTAACACCAAAGAGTAAAATTGATTAATGTGAGTTAGAGTGGTGTGGCTTACACCTCGTTCTCATGTGGGTCATTCCTAGGATATTTTTTCCTTGACTGACATGCCCATCTAAAGGATTAATTTGAAAAGTATGGATTGGCGATGAGAGGGGTCTAGATTTTTGATTTTCCACAAGGGGAAAAGAGCGTACTCTCCTACCCAATGTCATTTTCTCCCAAACATGCAAGACAAGTTTGTTCTTTCCCAAAAGATTTAATTGTTTAACACAAAGCAAGTGTGTCTAGGTTTTTGATCTTCCCAAAAGGGAAGAGAGCATAATCCCCTAACACTTTCTTTGACTTAGATGATAAAATCTCCCTAATTATGCTAGGTTCCTAAGAAAAATTAAAGCAAACACGATGGTTTGGTCGATTTTGGAGTAAGGCAACCTGCAAGACAAACGTGAGTAGTCTTTTGAAATTATTTTTGCAAGCGCTGCTACAAGACAATTGGTTAGTAGTTTCAATTTTAGCCTTTGACAAGCATTGAAAACACAAAAACCACTTAACAATTGTTAGAAAATGATCAAAAATAGTCTGACAGAGCATAGACACCGATGCAAGGCACATATGTTGGTTCTGTGTTTTTCTCAAGAATGACAAAATACAAGGAAAACAAGCCAGAAAACACAGAAAAATAGAAAATCTATTATACCAGTCAGAGACGCCAATTTGTGAAACGTAGATGTCGATCGATGATTTTCTGAACTGGCATTTTTGCAGACACTGAAACCTGAATTAGCATTTCTACAGACACTGCTATACCTACAAGTTTACAAAAACACAGCAAAAATAGTAAAAAAGTGTTATTTTTTCCTCTTTCTTAGTTTTTAATTTGGTCAAATTTAGCCATTTGAGGTAATCCAAACATTTAAAAGCTAGTGTTCTTTAAAGAAGTTATCAAGGTTCATTCCCCTAGTAAAATTTTAACATTATAACTACTTGTAAAATTAATCTTTGTTAAAAAATAGAATGCTAAAATACTCAGAAGTAGTGGGAAGGACAAAGAGATCCTAATAAATGAACAACTATTCTTGGAAAATAAAAAAGTAATAGTGTCAGGTGCAAATGCCATTTCAGGTCATAGATGCTGGTTCAACGCAGACACCGAATGGTAGTACACATAGAAACAACGATTTTGCAGATGCCTCTGTGTAAAATGTAGACGCTGAACCGCATGCTTGGCAAAATTTGGAAGAAAAAAGACCAGAATTTAGAAGAATTTAGGGACATGGGTCCCATCAGGTGTGCCAGAATGTAGTATGAGGAATTCTTAATGGTTAGAAACCTATTGGGAGAAAGCTAAAAAATGCAGGATTAGTGGGTTAGCACATATAATCAATTTAAAATCATATGAAAGAGAAAGCAAGTAACAAAGAACACCAAATAACATCAGATTAAGCTAAAATAAGTAAGCACCCTATTTAACTTGTTTGATTTTCTCATTTTGATGGATGTGGGTGTGCTCTCTCAAACACACAAAATACAATGGATCCCCAAGTGGAAATAAGTAAGATTGATACAAGTTTAGAGAAGGATTCAAGAACTAGTACGGAGTAACTAGTCTCAAACTTCTCCAAATGATTAAACTACTATGATTGAAATGCAAGAAAATTCAAGAAAAATATTATTCATTTACCAAATTGATCCTAGTATGTGATTTCTAAGTGAATTAAAAAATAAACTATGAGCATGAAAACAACTATGAAAATCTAAAGCAATTCTAACATAATAATAATGCACAATGAGAGATGAAAAATGAAGAGGAGAAGGCCTCTATTTATAGAATTTTGGGAGAGAAGGGGAGGGCTTGGATGAGGTGGTATCTATGTGGCATCCACATAAGAGCCATATAAGGGACACATAGGCTTGAATGGATGGCTAAATTTGAGTAAAACTTGGCACTAAATGTTGAGTGGCTCAAGATTTCCAACTGGGAGACAAACTTGTAAGAGGAATTTAAGAGGAATGGGTGACCTTTTTGGACAGAATCTCCCCATGTGGGTGAGAAGTCCATTAGCCTTAAAAAGGTTAGGAATAACCCTTTAAGTATAATTAGAGGACAGATAGGTAGGGAAACATGTTTAGGAAGTGAGGTGATGGGAGTAGAGTAGGAATAGGGTAGGCTTAGGGTAGGTGTCTAGGTTGGATTAATAGGTTTCTAGCTAGGGTTTAGATTGTAATTCAAATTAGATTTGAATAAATCATAGTTTAGAAGAATTAGGGATATGGAGGGATTTTAATAAATATAAATTTATTAAAAGGGGATTTTGTGAGGAAAATGTATTTAAAATAAAATACATTGGAATAGTATTTAGATTATTGATAAATACTAGCAATGAAACTATTTAATTGATTAAATTAAATAGTTAGAGGAATAAGAGGGAATTTAATATTAATAATAATATTAATATTTTTGGACATCTACATTTCCTAACATCAATCATTCTTACCATCTGCGTCTCTTGACCAATTTGCAATACCTTTACTTATTCTATCAGATGTTGATTGATGTCATTAAGATTTGTAATGCTTCCTTTAGATGTGTCAGATGTATTTCTAGATGTAGATCCCAATGATTCAAACAAATCAGGTATCTCTTCTTCATGATTGTCACTTTAATTGAGACAAGATGCCATGACTTTTCTCTCATCCAATAAGTCTTTCATCTCGATTCTTTCTTCTTTGTATTGCTCATAGAAGATCTGTATTTGCAACTTCTGATTCTCAATATTATTATCAAGCTTATACCTTTCCATTGTATGATATTTTTCCTCAAGAAATTTAGAGTTTTCCAAATAAGAGACCTAGCTCTGATACCAATTTTCTGAATAATGGAATGGTGTGCATGTAGAGGGGAGGGGTGAATCAGTACCCTTAAAACTTTTATCACTTTAACCTTTAGTAATCTTTACATGCATTACTGACCATATTTCTTTTCTACCTTATGCATGTAATATCATAACATAAATGTAACTGCATGTAAACATTCATGAAACTTAGTTACACATATCAAATGAATTGGTAATGTAGAAAACCCTTGTTAAAAGTAAAAACTACATTGGGGATGAAACCCACAAAGCTTCACCATCTGGAGAATGGAAGTCTAAGACCAGAAAATGGACTAGAAAGCATATTTAGGTAACCACAAACCCTAAAAAATATGGTACCCTAACTAATCTAACATTAAAACCATTTAAAACAAGATTTGAAACATATGCAAAATAACACAAACAAACTCTCTTCAAATGTAGTTCTAATGCTCTCCTTTCTTCTCCATAGAGGTTGATATGTTGCTCTTTGAAAAACACAATTGCACAAAGAACTTGAAAGCTTGAATTGATAATGAGAATTACTAGGAGATAGTGGTTCTTGAGGTTCTCAAAAATCTTGTGGTTAACCTTGAATGAGAGGAATGCATCCCATTTTATAGAAAATGAGAG
>MU226068.1:1380644-1418097 GCA_018584345.1 Thuja plicata | reverse complement strand
AATCCTCAATTAAGGGATATGACATTTAGGTAGGATTAGGAATCATTAATCAACTTAATAATTCAATATTCTCAAATATTCCTCAAAATAAAATTAGATTTATGAAATTATGAAAATCTCATAAATTGAAATTATCCAATTAATTAATAAAAATTAATTAATTGTTGGAGATTTAGGGGAAAGGGGAATAAATAAAGTCTATTTATTTATTCAATTAGGACTTAGGATAAACTATGGGTTATTCATCCAAAGGGGGAAATTAGTGGGTTATAGGTTGAATTTAAGGTGTTGATGTCAAATTGAAATGATTTTGATAATATTGATAAAGTTTAGGATCAATTCTGAGGGATCCAAAATAGTTTAGGAAATCATGAGGCATCGATGAGCTTTGATAATGCACCCGCATAATGATGTTTGGAAATGATTGAAAAGTGCCAACAAAATTTGATGGCATCGTAAGATTGAAATTGAAATAGGGAAACATCGATGATCTTTGACAATGTTCCTGAAATGATAATCATAAATAGTATTGACAAATGTGAACAACACTATTGAATCGATATTGATAGATTGATAGTGATAACACTGATGATCTTTGACAATGTTATCAAATGGCTGATTAAGGGGATACAAAGCATTGATGATCTTGGATAATGCTCCTGAAATGATGAGAAGATTGATCAAATTGAATTAGGGTTTTATTGATTGGTTTGAAATTGGGTTAATTAGGCATCAATGATCTTAGAAAATGCCCCAAAATGGTCAGAATGAGTCCAAACAATTCTACAAGTGATTAGGAATAGAATAAGATAGATTTGAATCAATTTAGGAAGATTTGGAATGGTTTAGGATAAAATAGGATTAGTTTAGGATTGAATAGGATCAAATAGGATCAAATGGGATTGCTTTTGAGTTGATCAAAAATGATATGGAAAATGATTGATTTGATAGAGAAAGCAGAATTGTTAGTAAACAATTCAACAATTTTCCAATATTCAATCATCGACAAAAGACACAATGTCACTATATAATAAAGATCATATGCACAACATAGAGGAATAATTAGGTTGTAAAACAACATTTCGATTGTAATGCTAAAAATGTTAAAATATGTAGACCAGCAGACTTCAACCATTTTTAGGTGTCTACATTTTGCCCCTCTTTGATACAGTGCGATTATGAGCATTGTGTCAAAGAATGCTGAAGAAAATAGAATTAAAACATGCCCCAGTGATAATGGGATATATAGGTGCCCCCTTGAGAAATCGTCTGAAAAATGTAAGTGATAGGTCGATTTGTCGACAATGCCAAGAAAGATCCACAACAATTATTAGATAAAAAATCAGAGGTCAAATGCAAAAGATATGAGGTTAGGAGTGTCAAAAGCATCGTGACCAATACAAAATGCAAGGGTTGCACGTCCATTTAGGAAACCAAGAGGCTATAAAAGGGCTTGGAAGTGGGTTTGGAGCTCATTTTCACTCTCTCATATGGAAGAATTGAGCTTTGGAGTAAGAAAGGTGGATCGAGTGCCAACGGAGAATTAGTGCAGGGAATGAGTTTGTAGTTACCGATGGCTGGCTGATGCGGGACCTAAGGTGAGTACATCAAAGCCTCTTAGTGGTTTCAAAGTTTTCATGATTTCCTAGGTAGTTAACGGGGTCAAACAGGGCCCTGAAGGGGTCCACATGTGCCACCTATGCAGGTCATGTGCCCACCTGCACAGGAAACGCAGGTGGGATGACCAAATGTAAGACCAGAAAAGAGACTAGAAAGAATATTTAGGTAACCAAAAACCCTAAATATATTTCTACCCTAACTAATCTAACATTAAAACCATTTGAAGCAAGAGTTGAAATATATTCAAAATAACACAAACAAACTCCCTTCAAATGTAGTTCTCATGCTCTCCTTTCTTCTCATAGAGGTTGATATGTTTCTCTTTGACAAACACATTTGCACAAAGAACCTTTGAAAGCTTGAATTGATAATGAGAATTACTAGGAGATAGTGGTTCTCAAGATTCTCAAGAATCTTGTGGTTAACCTTTAATGAGAGGAATGCATCCTATTTTATAGAAAATGAGAGACAATTAGGTGAGATTGCACAAAATCAATGCATAAATGTAGATTTTGGTTGGTAGGATGTTAGGAAGCAGGATATGGGGGAGATCAAATGAGGAGATATTCAGGATATTTTCGAAGCACCTTAATAGGGATGAGAATCCTCAATTAAGGGATATGACATTTAGGTAGGATTAGGAATCATTAATCAACTTAATAATTCAATATTCTCAAATATTCCTCAAAATAAAATTAGATTTATGAAATTATGAAAATCTCATAAATTAAAATTAGCTAATTAATTAATAAAAAATAATTAATTGTTGGAGACTTAGGGAAAATGGGAATAAATAAATTCTATTTATTTATTCAATTAGGACTTAGGATAAACTATGGGTTATTCATCCAAAGGGGGAAATTAGTGGGTTATAGGTCGAATTGAAGGTTTTTATGTCAAATTGAATTGATTTTGATAATATTGATATGGTTTAGGATCAATTTCAAGGGTTCTAAAATAGTTTAGGAAATCATGAGGCATCGATGAGCTTTGACAATGCACTTGCATAATGATGTTTGGAAATGATTGAAAAGCGCCAATGAACTTTGATGATGTCATAAGATTGAAATTGAAATAGGGAAACATCGATGATCTTTGACAATGTTCCTGAAATGATAATCATAAATAGTATTGACAAATGTGAACAACACTATTGAATTAATATTGATAGATTGATAGCAATAACATTGATGATCTTTGTGTAGACACCTAAAAATGGTTTGATCCTGCTGGTCTATGTGTTTTTAACATTATTCACATTACAATCGAAACATTGTTTTGTGACCTAATTATTCCTCTATGTCACGCATATGATCTTTATTGTATAGAGACATTGTGTCTTTCATCAATGATTGAATATTGCAAAATTGTTCAATTATTTACTAACAATTCTACTTTCACTATCAAATCGATCATTTCCCAAATCATTTCAAAACCTTCCTAAACCTTCCTAAACTGATCCTAAACCATCCTAAACCTTCCTAAACCTTCTTAAACCAATCCTATTTGATCCTAAACCATTACAAACCTTCCTAAATTAGTTAAAATCTATCCTATTCTTTTCCTAATCATTTACAAAATTGTTTGGACTCGTTTTTGACCATTCTGGGGCATTGTCCAAGTTCATCGATGCCTAATCAAACCCAATTTCAAACCAATTGATCAAACCCTAATTCCAATTCAATCAATCTTGTCATCATTTCAAGACAATTGTCCAAGATCATCAATGCTTCGTATCCTTTCAATCAACCATTTGATAACACTGTTAAAGATCATCGGTGTTATCGCTATCAATCTATCAATTTAGTTCAATAGTGTTGTTCATTATTGTCAATACTATTTCTGATTATCATTTTGGGAACATTGTAAAAGTTCATCAATGTTTCCCCATTTCAATCTTATGATGCCATCAAAGTTCATTGGTGCTTTTCAATCATTTCCAATCATCATTATCCGGGTGCATTGTCAAAGTTCATCGATGCCTAATGATTTCCTAAACTATTCTGGAACCCTCAGAATTAACCCTAATCATTATCAATATTATCAAAATCCTTTTAATTCGACATCAACACCTTTAATTTGACCTATTCTCTACTAATTTCCCCCTTTGGATGAATAACCCATAATTTATCCTAAGTCCTAATTGAATAAATAAACAAACTTTATTTATTCCCCATTTTCCTAAGTCTCTAATAATTAATTAATTAGCTAATTTCAAATTTATGAGATTTTTTAATTTCATGAATCTAAGTTGATTTTGAGGAATATTTTAGAACTTTGGATTATTGATTTGATTGATGATTCATAATCTCACCTACATATCATATCCCTTAAATAAGGATTATCATCCCTATTAAGGTGCTTCACAAATATTCTCAAATATTTGCAATATCTCCTCAATATCTCTCCCCCATTTGATGCTTCCAAACATCCTACCAACCAAAATCTTGGTTGGTGCATTGATTTTATGCAATCTCACCTAAATGTGTCTCATTTTCTATAAATTGAGGACATTTCTCTCATTCAAGGTTAGACTACTATCTTCTAGTATTCTCATTTACAAATTCTATGCTTTCAAGAGGCTTTGTGCAATCTTTGTTATTGTCAAAGAGCCAACATTAATCTGATTATGAAGAAGAAAGAAGGACATGGGAGCTTCATATAAAGGGGGTTCTTAGAGTTTTATGGTTTATGTTTATGAATCCTTGTTTTAGATGGCTTTCATGATAGATTAGTTAGGTTAGCATGTTATTTAGGGTTTGTGGTCCCCTAGATATGCTAAATAGGCCTTTTTCTAGTCTTAAATTTGGTGAACCCAATGTGAACATGCATAACTGATGATATTTTTGTGTTTTTGTGTCCTTTTTAGGTGCTGGAAGAGAGCTGCACAGGTAGTCATAGAAGCTGCACAGGCGGTCACTATACCTATGTAGGTGGTCATGAAAGCTACGCAAGTGGTACCTAGACCTACGTAGGTGGCTTCTTAGATGCACAGTTGGTCAGATGGGATACATTTTTAGGGTTTAGGGTTGTTCTTCGAGGGTTTAGGAAGCCATTCTACATTTAGGGCTTCCTTCTCTGCTTTTTTCTATTTTCATGATTAAAATGAACCCTAATCTATCCCAATGAACCCTAAGTGTGGTAAATGAGCCATAATAAGGCAAATGAACCTCACATTTTCATTTTTGAGGCTTAAAATGAACATGAACATTTACATTTGGGTTCCTAAAATGAATCTAATCTAGTCTAGGGTTGCATGCAAATCAAGCTTATTGAAACTTTAAGCAAATTTCAAACTAGCCTAACTAGGGGTGAAAAGGAAGTGTTTTATGCAAAGTCAAGTTATTCAAGTTGTCAAAGGACTTAAAATGAATATGCAAACCTGATTCTGGGACTTAAAATGAACTCTATCATAGTTTAGGATCAAATGTAGTTTTGGTTTTCAAAATGCACCTAAGATATTTCTATGCACATGCAAGCTACTTAGGGTTTTCAATCTCATTTCAAACCATTAAAAATCAACTTAAATATCATGGTTAATGAACCCTAGCTGTGGTTTTGATGTTATTGCATGCTTATATGTTGAAAAGCTCTATTTTTTGCAAGTTTTTGGGCCGTTTTAGACTTCTGATCAGTTGCTACGTAGGTGGTCACTATTCTTGTGTAGGTGGTCAGAAGTTGCATAGGTGGGAGCTTGTTCCTATGCAGGTGGTTTCTTTGAAGCTTTGTAGGTGGTCATTGTTCCTGCGTAGGTGGTAAGAATGATGTTTTTGAATGTTGTTTTTGGGTTTTTGCATCTCTATACTTGCTTCTGCACTTAGATTACTTGATTTAGGTGTTACTGATGAGTTTTTGCAACATTATGGCAATTGTGGGATGAAGAATAAATCTTAAAACTACTAATGATTTCAAATGCAAGATGTTTTGTAGAAGACATTTTGTTTTCCCAAACTCTTGTGTTTGCCTTTTGTAGTTAGAAAACACTTCACTTTGGTGCTTGAAATGAACCTTTTGCTTTCATGTGTCTAATGTGTTTTCTAGACTGTAAAACCCTAAGAATGAAATGAGAATATCCTCTCCCCTCGCCTTCATGGATATTGGGTGCAAGAGAAACTCATATCATTCTTATAGAGTGGCTACCTCCCAAGTGCTTTAGTAGAGCCAGTGACAGTGGATGCCCAACCAGTGATAGGCTAAAGCCAAGCCCATCCAACTGGGATACAAATATGCGATTGTGATTAATCTCTCAATGGACAGGTGTTGAATGCATTATATTGGGAATAAGATCTCCTTTAGTACCCTTGTGGTGTGTTAAAACCTACAGAAAGTAACTTCCATAGGCTGGGAGGCCTCCATAATAGAGCTAATATGCTGCACGTATAATCACTGAACAAATTCCCTTATTAAACACCATGTTTTAGTAGCCAAAAAATTTCTATCTATTGGCGTGGAAGGTCGGATACCAACTAAGATGCCCCACAATTTTGCAGCTATTAGTTGAGACAATAATCCCTTGGGAAGTGATGTCCCTTGGGAGTTGAAGCTTGGAGTGCTTGAGAAGTGAGTGCACATGTAAGGAGGAGCCTGTGCCTCCAAGCTTCTAGGTTGTCCACTATTAGTAAGCATGGCTAAACTTTAGTTCAATTGGGGATTCAATAGATATTGTCCTTGCTAGCCTTAGGAAGTGGTGTGTTTGTTCATTTTACAATAGCCATTCTGAATGATGTGTCTTGTGTGGGTGTTCAAACCTTAATAAAAATGATAAAATCTTAAAGAACTCTCCTTAAGAACACTTCTTTCCAAAATCAATCTTTCAAACAATCAAATGGGTCACAATACCTTGTCTTTTGAGTAAACATATGGAACTTTGAACCTTTCACTTGGAGTCCTTGGGCATGCTTGATAACCTTCATATTGCATATTCATGACTTAAATTTTCTTGCATTTTGCATATCAAAACCCGCTTGCATTATAGATCTCATTTTCAATCCTCATTATAGTCCATTTTGCATAAGTCCTAAACATAGCCTTATTGCATACATAGCACATTCCTAGATCGTCCTTAAACACTTTGCAAACAATCTTAGGAAGTATCCATATCATGGAACCTCTCTTTTTGATGTTGAAAATAGGATCTTAACTTGATCCCCCTTTTTCCAAATTTCAAACCCCTTTGTCAATTTGGTCTCATTCCACCTTTTCATGATGGATTTGACCTAAGCCTCTTTTTATCAAACTTGTCCTTTATTCCAAAATCCTACCTTTCAAGTCAAGATCCTTATTCAACCTCATAAGGTTATGCTCCTAGATTTTTCTCCTTTCAAAAGATTAATTGTTAAAGTCTAAAAATCTAAAAACACAGTTGCATAAACCTTAGCTTGCATTTACATAATCCTTAGATTGCACTTGCATAAGTTTCTTGCATTTTCCCAAAGTTGCATTTCAAACTTGCATTCCCAAAATTTCAAAAATTCCAAAAAAATCTTGCATTTGCACATAGAAATCATGCCAATTTTTACAAGGTCTCAAGCATCCAAGGGGAAACAAGATCCTCCTTTACCAATGTTTACACAACAACCAGAATAAAAATTACCCTTTGATACAAGACAAGGTATTGGTTATCATGATCAAAATGACCTAGTCAATATGCAATAATTGGAAAGAGTGCCTCAAACCTTTAATGACCCAATACATGTCACCTTCCCTCAAGTGCCTACTTCAAGCAATGACCTATGCAACATGGGGTATCCATCCAATGCTTCCCTAAAGTTTGGCACTATTCAGTGGGGACCTCCCCCAAAATTTGACCCAATTTTTGTATTTTATGCCACCTGGCCAAGGTAGTGTCCCTCCTACACCTGAGGAGGATGCCAACGATTTTCTCAAATCAATGCACCAATCAATCAAATCCAAGCTAATAATTTGCAACAAAAACCTATACCAAACACAGACTATGGATCTTGTCAACCTCCTCCACCACCACCAGATAATCAAGATCAAGGCAATGCCTCAAGTCCCTCTTCATGTACTGGTGACTCACATGGGACATTTAGCTCCTTCAAAGATTTACCTATAGAGGAAATTTATGAGGCCATTAAGAACAATAAAATTCAATAGACATTAACATACCTTATGAATCGAGATCCAAAATGGTATATCAAAGCAATTTGGAAGACAAATCCTCAACTACTTTTGGAATATCAAACTGCCCCAACATCCACTTTGGAAGAGAACAAAGCCCTAATAGTGTGGGATAGAGAAAAGTGAGAACAACCATTTGATGAGTCAGCTATGGAGCTAAAAAAAAAATGACAGCAAAATGATTTAACTATCAATATTCCTCCAAGGGATAAATATATACCATTGGATAATCCTTTGTTTGAAGAAGAAGAACTCCCTCCTCTCGTGACGATGGATGCTTCACAAATCCCTAAGAAGGGTCCTAAAAGAACATGGATGATTTTTTTAAAGAATTGCTTACTAAAAGGATCAAATGAGACATTCACATTTCCTTGGGGCATGCTAGATGTACCCCCTTTCAAGGAAACATAACCAACTGGTCCTCCTTTGCTAGAACATACAAGATTTATTGGAAGCACCTCAAATGCAACAATGTCCCAAGGACCATTTAATGAACAACCATGGGTACCCACTTTTGGTGTACCTAATACAACTACTGCAACTATATCAAATCCATTGCAAGATCAAAAGAAAAAGAGCCTTGTGGATATTACACCAATTCCACCTAAGGTGACACAACTAGCACAACAAGCCCAAGTGGATCAATAAGTAACATGTATGGATGTACTGCAACCAGTGCAACCCTAATTTATAGCCCAAGTTAACATGATGTCTCAGGGACAACCAGGAAAATGTATGACTAAAAATCTTGATGGCATACTTGGATCACTTGGATTTCAACAAGCTAATAACATGCAACAACCGACAATGCCGATGGGTCAAAATTCTCATCCTGCTGTACAACATATTCAAGGTTCAAAGGTGCAACAAGTGCACCCACAACAACAACAACAAAAACATACCCAACAATATGTACAATAGCAGAAACATGCTCTCCAATAGAAATATGTACAACAAAAACAACGCGCTTTACAACAATAGTATATACAACAACAACAATAACATGCTTTACAGTAACAGTATGCTCAACAACAAGGATGACAACATTTCCACCAATAACCACAACAACATGTTCAACAATCATATGGTCAGCAATGAAAAACACATGCCACACAACAATAGAATGTGTCACAACAAAAAAAACATGGGGCACAAATCCAACAATAACAATATGCACCCCGATATCAACAACAAGTTTCCCAACTGTATTATACAGCACAAGGTTAGCAATACAATACTCCACCAATAAATCAACAACATGTGGAAGATCACCAGAAATATGCCTGACAACATGTGGCATCAATCCATGATATATCATCTGAATCATCAAACTCAGATTGGGCCTCAGAATACAGTCGACGTTAAGGGACTTCTAGATGGATGCATCATTTTGATAAATGTAAAAAGGAAGTGAAGCCTTTGCAGAATGAAGAAATGCTTCAACAAATCCAATGCTTAAAGAAGCAACTAAATGATATGCTATTCAAGGACACCAAGACACTCTACATGGAACAAGATCTATGTCCTAAATGGTTCGATTCAAGCATTTACATGCCTCCTTTTCCCAGAAATTTTGATGTGTCCAAATTCAAGAAATACAAAGGGAAAGGAAATCCAATTGATCACATTCAGGAATTTTATATGTCTTGCATCGAGGTTAATCATGATGAAACATACCTTATGAGACTCTTCACTCGAAGCCTTGGGGGTCAAGCAATGGAGTGGTACTCTAAACTACCTGGCAATATCAGATCTTGGAAAGAACTAGCCGACAAATTCATCTCTCATTTTTAGTTCAACATATCAAGCGAGGTTATGCTAACTAACCTATGCAGAACCAAACAAAAGGTTGGAGAATCCTTCATGACCTTCCTATTGCGATGGAGAAATTTGGTGAGTCAATGTCCTTTTGATGTGCTAGAAGAACAACAAATTTAATTATTTATCCAAAATCTAGTACCTAAGATGATGTATGAGCTCAAGATTAAACAACCAAGTACAATTCAAAAGCTCATGAAAAAGGGAATTAGCATTGAAGATGTTCTTATTGAAAAGGGAGTATTAAAGATTAACAAGGACAATCAAACTGCAAGTACTTCCACTGACAAGCCAAAATTTTGGTCTTAGAATAAAAATGTCACATATGACGGCATTGTTGACGCATGGATAGTTAATGCAACACAATAGAAAGTGATTCTCAAAGGACCCGCTACTACCAATATGTAGACAACGACTCAAGCGACGCCTCCAACGCCAGCTCCAACACAACCTCAAGCACAAATGAATGATAATGTGCAAAAAAATTTGCAATGTCGACCACCGAGGAATAGAGATGGACCACAATAATAGTTCACACCATTGGGTGAACCGCTCCACTTGGTCCTACAACAGTTATTGAAAAATAATTACATTCAATTACCTAAGATCTGTGATCCTCCAGCATTAAAACCCCCTTGGTGGGATGACAACAAATATTGTGATTATCATCGAACAAAAGGACACAAAACCAATTCCTTCTTCCAATTAAAACACAAAGTCCAAGACCTTATTGATGAAGGTTTGATTGAAGTTGAACCCATGGCGGGATCTTCCAACACTGACCATACTATCTTCACAAACCCCTTGGTTGATCATGACAAAGGAAATGCCTCTACATCAAATTCAAATTCCAAGAACAATGTCAATTATACCCAGACCCACCATGACTATACCATCAACTGTTTCTATAAGGCTAACTCACGTGTGTCCACTCTGACCTTCAAGGATAAAGATAGTAACCCTTAATGCGCAGTTGCTACCTATCGTACCAAGATTACCATGCATGGTGCACCATCCAAACCCAAGGTATCTTCAAATTACAACCTTGTTGACCAGTTGAGTAAAAACCCTGCCTTAATATCAATCCTTGATTTGCTATGCACATCCCCTCAGCACAAGGAAGTCCTTAATAAAGCTTTGAAAGAGTCCACTATTCCAACCGACATTGACACTAACCAGTTTTAGGCCATGATGGGGCACTTCTCTGTGTCCCAGCATGTCACATTTTCCAAAGATGATGTTCCACATGTCTGGCTTGGCCACAATGACCCTCTCCATCTAGAATTTTTGGTCCATAATGCCAAAGTCTAATGAGTCATGATAGACGGTGGAGCAGGACTTAACATTTGCACTTTGAAGGTCATTCTTGATCTGGGTTACAATGAGATTGACATTGATCCTTCCAAGAGAATCACAATAAAGGCCTATCATCATGACACTAAATGTCCCTCCAAGGGTGTCATCATCCTTCCCATCAGAATTGCCCCGATTATTGAAAACACATTGCTGCAAGTCCTGGATCTTGAATTTCCCTATAACATGATCATAGGATGCCCATGGATCCATGCCATGAAGGAAGTTCCCTCAGCATACCATCAATGCCTAAAGTTCTTTCATGAGGGAGTTGAAATCATCGTCCCTGGTGATCCTAACCCTTTCCAATTTTGTGCCAACCTGAGGGAAGGGCCCACACAACAGGTGCCTACCAACAGTGAAGCCACTTCATCCAATTATGCAAAATATGATTCAGCCACCCTTGAGAAAATGATCAAAGGAAAGCTAAAGATTACAGATAAAGGGTGTGGAGAGTATACCATGGCACAAGCATTTCATATTGGGAATCTTCCTCTCTCCCCGAAGTCTATTGGAAAACCAAGGTTATTGCAAGCACAACCACCCAAGACTACCATGAAGGTTATACCTTCACCTACATTCACCTTATGGGGAGGTTTGCACAAAGAGCATGTTTATGACGATGCATCCAGCTGAATTTTTCAAGATCAACAGAAACAAGAACATGAGCCCACTAAGATTCCCGTTGAAAGATACGGGCTCGGGTTCACACTCATGTAGAAAAAAAGGATATGATGGCCACAGTGGCCTCATAGTACACAAACAAGGAATTTTTGAACCAATCACTACAAAAGGCCATCCCCTTTATCTGGGTATTGGATTCAAACCATTATGAATTGGCTCTTCGAATGCCAAAATGGCCTCATGTGACAACGTAGATTTTTTAAATGATGAAAAGGTGTCTAAGGATCCCCCTTCTGTGTACACTACTAATTCAAATGAATGTGAATAGAACACCTATACTTCCAGTCCTTATGAGCTTGACCATTTCTTCCCTGATCCTGCAGACCTTCCTATGGTAGACAAATATGTTAACACAATCCCTGCCCCTCCCACAACCTATCCTAATCCTTGGTCTAGAATTTTTTGGGATCCTAGTCCTAAACCTTCAGTGCATGAACTCTTTGACTTTGAAGACACTGATATCTACATCTTTGCCATTACCTAAGGCCCTAAAAATATATGTGCCAATAACAATGACATCCCCTAGTCTACCCTGAGCTTATTGATTGGGATGAGCAAGGACCACCGAGCTTGGATTGCTTTGAGAACAATGAAGTAATAGCGGAATTATTTGAGCTCTGAGAGGGCATACCATCTGGCGACCAAAAAAGAGGATTCTCCATTGACCTTGTTGCTATTTCATATATTGGGGAATCAACTCCATCTTCCAGTCACAAAATTGAAAAAAGGTAAAATAAAAAATGAAAAAAATAAAAAGAATAGGTCCTCTGGTGAAAACTGAAAGGTGCTAGTTGACCATGAAAAAGTAAAAACAAAGGACGTATCTGAGGGTGAAAACCTCTCAGAGGAGCCCGAAGGTGGAAGAATGGACATACCCCCTCCAAAGGAGAAGTCAGCATTACTCATTGAAATGACTGAAGAGATTAACTTGGGAACACCAAACAACCCCAAGATCATACATTTTGCAACATCACTCTCACCAGAAGAGAAAGATGAGTTTATCAGATTCTTCCTTGAGTGCCAAATCAATTTTGCCTAGTCATATGTTGACATGCCTAGCTTGGATCCTGAGTTACTTCTTCACCACCTCCCTCTAAAACCAAGTGTGAAGCCAGTATAATAGAAGCTAAGAAAAATGCATCCCCAAATAGCTCTACTGGTAAAAAAAAATTGAAGAAGTTTTTGGATGTAGGATTTATCAGACCTATTGATTATGCAGACTGGATCTCCAATCTAGTTCCTATTAGCATGCATGCTAGGGGCATATAGATATGCACTAATTTCCATGATTTAAATAAGGCATTTCCCTAAAGATGATTTTCCTCTGCCCAACATCAACTTGATTGTCAAAATGACTGTGGGCTACGAGATGCTGTGACTGATGGACGACTTCTCTGGTTACAACCAATTTCAGATTGCTCCTGAGGACCAAGCTAAGAAAGCTTTCACTTGTACTTGGAGAACCTATTTCTTGAATGTCATGCCCTTCGGCCTGAATAATGCCAGAGCAACTTATCAATGGGCATTGACCACAATTTTCCATGACTTTATACACATATTGATGGAAGACTATGTTGACAACCTCCTCTGCAAATCTGCAACCAAGAAAGATCATTTGAGTATTCTAGCCAGAATATTTGACAAAATGGAAGGGTATAAGCTTTGATTGAACCCTAAAAAGTGTGTTTTCAGAGTTTTTTCTGGAAACCTCCTAGGCTACATCATCTCTCAATGAGGTATCAAGGTGGATCCTACAAAGGTTCAAGCCATTTTAGAGATGCCTCTGCCACACATGCTAAGGAGGCTGAGAAGTCTACAAGGAAAATTATAGTCTATCCACTGATTTATTGTACAAATAGTAGATAAATGCCAGTCATTTCAAAATCTACTGCATAAGGGTGTAACTTTCCATTGGAATGACAAATGTGAGCACTCATTCCAAAAACTAAAAGATTATCTATTGCATCCACTAATCTTGATGCCTCCAATCCCAGGGAAGCCATTTCTCTTATACATTTCTTCCACAGAAATGGCATTGGGTGCTCTGCTTACACAACATGATGAACAAGGATGAGAAAGAGCTATTTATTATATCAGTAGAAATTTGGTTGGATATGAACTAAACTACTCACTCATTGAACAATCCTATCTTGCTATGGTTTTTTCCACACAGAAGTTAAGACATTACATGCTACACCAAAAAACCATGCTCGTGTCATAGATTGATCCATTGAAGTATCTCTTAGGCAAATCAGATCTCATGGGTCACCTCACAAAATGGGTCATATTACTGAGTGAGTTTGACATAGAATAGGTGGATAGAAAAGCAGTAAAAGACCAGGTGATAGCGAATTAGCTCGCAGAGGCACCAGTTCCTGATGATCACCCGCTACTTTCAGAATTCCCAGATAAGTCCATTTTTGACTTCACTGAATCTAATGAGTGGAAACTCTACTTTGATGTCTCACATACTAGGCATGGATCAGGGGTAGGCATCATGTTTGTCACCTCGTGAGGTGATGTCATTCCCAAATCTTACAGAATCGCATTTGCATGTACCAACAATATCACCGAATCTAAAGCACTAGTTACAAGACTTAAACTTGCTATTCAATGGAAAATATAGCACCTTAAGGTGTATGGTGATTCTCAATTTGTCATCCGCTAGGTCACTAATGACTATGAAACTAAGGATGAAAAACTTGTACCTTACAAAGAGTTGGCCAACTTTCTCAAAGAATAATTTGTCACAATTAGTTTCTGCCAGCTTCCACGGGTACATAAAAAGAAAGAAGATGCTATGGCCACTATTGCATCTATGATCGACATGTCAAATAATGAAGAGAGATGTGAATTTATCATTAAGCAACTATTTCTTCTAGCATTCAACATTTCACAATCCGAGCTCGTGTGTGACATTGTTGGTCCTAATTCCCCCTGATAACAAGATGTCTACAATTACCTACATGCCCAGATATTACCCCTGCCTTATCCTAGAACAAGTGCCAAGCTCTTATCCATCAATCCTCCCATTATGTCATCATTGGTGATACCCTTTATAGGAGAGCCTATGACCAAACCCTCCTTAGATTCCTCGATTCACGAGAGGCTGACACTGCCTTACATGAAGTCCATGATGGTATTTGTGGTGGACATTTTAATGGTTTGAGTCTTTCCAAGAAGTTGGTTCAAGCAAGATACTACTAGCCTACCATGGAGCAAGATGCTCATAAATTTCCTAAGAAATGATTCAAGTGCCAGATTCACAGTAATTTGATTCATGCCCCGACATAGGATCTCCATCTAGTGATCTCTCCATGGCCCTTTTCACAATGGGCATTTGACCTTGTAGGGAAGATCACACCCCTATCCTCTGATGGCCACAAGTACATCATCATGACCATTGAGTACTTTACCAAATGGGTGGAAGCTATCATCATGACATACTTTATCGGCAAACAAGTTTCCAGATTCATCCTGAACTATATCATTTTCCATTATGGGGTTCCTCTGGCCATCATTACTGACCATTATAGCCCGTTCTAGAATAATGATGTTACCTAGCTTTGTGAGAAATTCAAAACCAATCATGGATTTTCTAGCATCTACTACATGAAAGGCAATGGCCAAGCAGAGGCATCTAACAAAACCATCATTAAGATCCTACAAAAGACTGTGAATGATGCTGGCCGCGATTGGCACTTACAACTCAACCCAACTCTATAGGCCTACAGGACCAGCATCCACACCCCCACTGGTGCTACTCTGTACTCTCTTGTCTATGGTGCTGAGGCCATATTACCCCTCTAGGTTGAAATTCCTTCATTGAGAGTATCCTTACAAGGCATTGTTGATGATGAAAAGTATAGAATTTCCAGATTACATGAGCTCGAGATGCTTGATGAGAGGCGAAAAATTTCCTTGGTACACTTGCAAACCTACCAGAATCATCTTAAATGGAGTTACAACAAGAAGGTCCAAGCTTGCCATTTTGAGATTGGAGACCTAGTTCTGAAGATGAATTACAAGACCCAGCCACACAGAGAGAAGGCTGGAAAATTTGAACCAAATTGGGATGGCCCATACATAGTCACAACATGCTATGGGTTTGGAGTGTATCAACTTGCAACATCAGAGGGAGAAATATTGCCAAAGGCATTGAACAACATGCACCTACATAAGTATTATTCATAATTTCTAAAAAAAGTACCAAAAAAATTGCAAAAAGTTCCTGAAAAAAGCATAAAAAAATGAAAAAGTTTCTGAAAAAATATCAAAAAAAAAAAAAAAAAAAAGCAAAAAAGAAAAAAATGGTTGTCTTGATGAAAACCTGGAAAATAGGCATCTTAGCATGAAAAAATAGAAATCAAGAGAAAAAACTTGTCCAATAGTGAAAACCTGGCAAACAGGCGCTTTGGGCAAGTGCCATCGTGAAAACTTGGCAAACAGGCACCACGCATAGCAAGTTGTTGCTCCATTATCTATCATGGCTCCACTTGATATCTTGATGTCCTTTCCTGATCACACATATTTCACTTTGTATCAACCCTAGTGCCCCTTTATGGCCTGTAACTGGTTGATCTTCTTTGTCTTCCCCTTGGTCTACCCAGTTTATCTATCATTTTTGGCCTCTGTATATAGCCTCTTTATTGTCTGGGGGTAGATTCTGGGCACTGAGCATCTTTGAAATTGAATTCGAACTAGGGGCAAGACCTTGAACATGGTTTACCCATGAGATTCCTTGACTATTTGATTCTGGAGATAACACATTGTAAATATCTTAATGACCTGAAAAAAATCCTAAAAATCCAAATATGCAAAAATTCCAAAAAAATCAAATAATGTCCTGGAAAAATTACTAAAAATTACATAATGTCATGAAAAATTGTTAAAAATTCAAAAATGATTCTGAAGAAAGACCAAAAAAAATTCAAATATTTTCAAAAATCCTAAAAATTGCAAAATCGCTTCAAAAATCTATAATAAATTTGTACATACTTGTCTTCCTTTTTTTGTGAATTGAACATCATGTTTGCCGACATCAATGGCAGAATCATCAACCTATGCTTAATGAAATCATATGCGATCTGAATTATTATGACCCAACATTCAATCTGATTGGACTGTTCAAATGTTTCAACCTTTGATTTCAATCAATCTATCCAAGCTATCAATCAAATTCTCAAATCACATCAATTTGCAACTCTAAGCTACTAATCAATGAACATTTAATGCAAGTAACAAAAGATCAGAATGGCTGTTGGCTCACATTATTTCATGAGTATTTTTTATTTTATTTTTTGATCATGTTCCTATGCTACTCGATGATATTATTTGAACTTATGAGAGTAGGCAGGATGGTTCATGACTAGTTGCTTTCATTTTACTTTTTCTGCCTATTTGATGATCTCATGAAATTTTGGGGCATGTCTGCTACATGCTTTAAAGATAGAGATCATCCTCTGTCTGCATCGTGTTTGTTTATGAAAAAAGGATGAATTTGTGCTTTGGATTTTGTGTCATGATGTGTCACATCCACTTTTGCAATATAAAAATAAGCTCTTATAACAAAATTGCACTTTTGAAAGTGACCATCTTTCTACTAACATTTCTTCATCTAATTCTGCTTTTAGCTAACAGTTCTTCAGTCAGTCCTCGCAGTCACCTTGGTCTAGTACTCTAGTACATCAAAAACAAGTGCATCATGCATCCATGCATTCATAAACTTGAAAAATAATAAAAGCATGTGCATTTTGCATTCATTCATTTTATACATGAGCATAGTTTCAAACATACATATTGCATTTATACATTTTGAAAAGCCAAAGACAAAAAAAGTTATTGCATCCATAACATATATTATGGCATAAACAAAGGCAATACATGGAAATATATCAACATCATCATATAAAAGGAAAGAAAAGAATATACATAAGTATCCTGTGCATCATAAAATAGCTGCATATCATATATCAATGTCTCAAAAAAGTATCAGAGTACAAAAATCAAGGTATCTATATACACTAAGGCCTGCAGGCTCATAACATATCATATGTCTATCAAAATTGTCCCTCTGCTAGAGAGACTCTCTGTCAACTTGTGCTCTCTCAGTCCTCCTGATCCCTGTCCTGTCAGGAGGATGAGGCTCCCCCTATGTGATGCCCTGTCTACCCTGATCTAGGTGGCCCCCTCAGTCCTAGTACACCCCCACTGCTCTGTGTCCTATGGGAATGTGATCTACTAGATGATGCTCTATAGCTTAGTGGCCACTGATCTTGTGGCACATATCTCCTATACATGTCCTTCCAATACTGTGACTATTCTCGGACATCTGATAACATCCCTTCAATATCACATACACCCATATCTCTGATGGAACTAACAAACTAGTGTGACTCCTTGTCCCTCTGTGCCCAGGACCTATCTATATCTCAAGAGGTGATTAATGTGTCCCTCTCTACTATCAACTTGTCCACCTGTGCTGTGAGCACTCATCACTTGGTATCCCATGCATCTCTATCTATATCTCTCTCTAGAGTCAATCTATCTATGTGGCTTTTGAGCTCTACAATGCACTGGATATGACCCTCACACCGGTCATCTAGACCCTATATGTCATCCCCATGAGGTGGCTCATCCCTATACTCATCTATCTACATTGTCATATCACCGAGATCCCTATCATTATCATCATCCTCCTCATCTGAACCCTCATCCTCATCCTCATCATCATCATCATCATCATCATCATCATCATCATCATCATCATCATCATCATCATCACCACCATTTGAATCCTCCTCCCCATCCTCCTCATCCTCATCATCATCCTCCTCCTCGGTGCTCTCATATCTAGGCACTCGCAATCTCGATATCACCACATCAGGATCTGTCAGAGGAATCGACCTATGCTGTGCAAACCACCTATCATACCCATCAATGGTCCTTATGTATGCCACATCCACATCTACTCCCTATGGCCTGGGCTATAGCTATGTGAACTCTGTGTAGGCCACCTAAGGCCTCAGTGCTACACCCCATATCCTAGCTTTGGCCCTCGATCTAGTAAACAATATTGTCCCTGTCGGAACTCTATGTACCTCTCCAAACTGTTGCCTAACTTTCTCTAGGAGCTGCATCTCAATCACTGTATGACCCATCATGAACCTCTTGATGAGGTACCTCTCCTCTATGTAGGATAGAAGGTGATCTATGTCATCATCCCATCTGGGGTAATCTTTGTAGGGACGCCAAGTGAAATCTCTAAGCACATCTATCTCATGTTGAAAGTGTAAAGTGTATCCTAATGGGCCATGTGAAAGTGCCCCTTGGTAGCAATATACATCTAGAAACTCTGGTAAAACCACTCTTTGAGCTATAGGACGAAATATTGCTATGTGCTCATAAGCCCACACCTGTATCAGTGTGATCCCAATACTGATAGATAAACCTCCACAATACGACAACTGATAAAGTTGGTAATAGGTCATCACCAACATGAATGCCCCCCTTGCCAAAATTGTACCCTACATGATCATTTACTTGAGTACACTCCCCCAGCCAATGGGGAACCCATGACCTTGTCTGTCCAGAACCAGGAGACATGCAATGACTCTACAGATAACCACGATCAGACTATCGTGCTGCCTAGCCAAGGTCTCCCATTGTATCTCATAGTCTCAGATGTCAAGCTCATCATCATCACTCTCAAACAGCCGATGCAATGCTTCTCTCCTTATAGTGGGGTCGTACTTGGCCAACTCACCATGAATCAAAATCTTGAGGATGCACCATACATCCTCTAGAGTAACTGTCGCCTCCCCTGTTGGCAAGTGGAAGGAACTGCTCTCCGAGTGCCATCACTTGGCTAACACTGTGATCAACCCTCAATTTTCCCTAATCTCAGGCATGTATGTGACATAATACAATCCTAATGAGGCAAGGATCTTCCTCTTGTGGCTACTCAAACGGTGGCATATGTCCAAGCACGCTGGTCTGCTCTCCTAAGTCAGTAGAACTGACAGCTCCTCCTGTGGTCACCATGCGAATTCAGTCAACTTTCTATACTTTTTGTTTCTTGTTGACTGACCTAGGGCCTTTTTTGACCTAGTTTGACCTAATTTTGACCTTTTCTTAGGGTTTTGACCTATTTAGGGAAGTTTAGGGTGGTTTAGGAACCCCCAAACCCTATTTTGTCGCCTGTCTGACCAACTGTGTAGGATCTTTGACCACCTGCGTAGAAAGGCCTCCCACCTGCACTGCTTGTGCAGGTGGTCACCCCACCTACACTACCTACATAGGTGGGCATGTATCCTATGTAGGTGGGCACATGAATTGCACAAGTGGCATGTACCAGCCCCTATAGAGCCTATTTGACCTTGTTTTGACCCCTGAAACAACCTAGGAAAGCATGCAAACTTGCAAAACACTAACCAGATGTACTCACCTCAAGTCTCACGTCGGCCGACCATTGGAAGATACAAACCTGTTCCCCATGCTGAATCTCTGCTAGCACTTGATCCATCTTCCTTCCTCCAGAGCTCAATTCTTCCAAATGAGAGAGTGAAAATGAGCTTCAAAACCCCTTTCAAGCCCTTTTATAGCCTCTTGGTTGCCTAGATGGACATGCAACCCTTGAATTTTGTTTTTGTCATGATGGTTTTAACCTTTTGAACCTCATATCTTTTGGGTTTGA
The DNA here is from genome assembly GCA_018584345.1 of Thuja plicata. Taxonomy (NCBI): domain Eukaryota; kingdom Viridiplantae; phylum Streptophyta; class Pinopsida; order Cupressales; family Cupressaceae; genus Thuja; species Thuja plicata. The sequence goes on along the minus strand of MU226068.1, from coordinate 1,397,786 downwards.
CCTCTGATTTTTGATCTAATTGTTGCTATGGATCCATCTCAGCATTGTCGAAAAATCGACCTATCACTTGCATTTTTTGGATGATTTTGCGAGGGGGCATCTATGTATCCCATTATCATTGGGGCATGTTTTAATGTCATTTTCTTCAGGATTCTTTGACACAATGCTCATAATTACATTGTATCAAAGAGGGGCAAAATGTAGACACCTAAAACTGGTTCGAGCCTGCTCGTCTATGTGTTTTTAACATTATTTGCATTATAATTGAAACATTATTTTGTGACCTAATTATTCCTCTATGTCACGCATATGATCTTTATTATATAGCAACATTATGTCTTTCATCAATGATTGAATATTGCAAAATCGTTCAATTATTTACTAACAATTCTACTTTCGCTATCAAATCGATCATTTCCCAAATCATTTCAAAACCTTCCTAAACCAATCCTAAACCATCCTAAACCTTCCTTAACCTTCCTAAACTAATCCTATTCTATCCTAAACCATTCAAAACCTTCCTAAATCAGTTCAAATCTATCCTATTCTATTCCTAATCATTTGCAGAATTGTCTGGACTCATTTCTGACCATTCTGGGGCATTGTCCAAGTTCATCGATGCCTAATCAAACCCAATTTCAAACCAATTGATCAAACCCTAATTCCAATTCAATCAATTTTGTCATCATTTTAGGAGAATTTTCCAAGATCATCAATGCTTTGTATCCTTTCAATCAACCATTTGATAACACTGTCAAAGATCATCAGTGTTATCACTATCAATCTATCAATTCAATTCAATAGTGTTGTTCATTATTGTCAATACTATTTCTGATTATCATTTCAGGAACATTGTTAAAGATCATTGATGTTTCCCTATTTCAATCTTATGATGCCATCAAAGTTCATTGGCACTTTTCAATCATTTCCAATCATCATTATCCGGGTGCATTGTTAAAGTTCATCGATGCCTCCTATTTTCCTAAACTATTTCAGAACCCTCAGAATTAACCCTAATCATTATCAATATTATCAAAATCCTTTCAATTCGACATCAACACCTTCAATTTGACCTATTCTCTACTAATTTCCCCCTTTGGATGAATAACCCATAATTTATCCTAAGTCCTAATTGAATAAATAAACAAACTTTATTTATTCCCCTTTTTCCTAAGTGTCCAATAATTAATTAATTTTATTAATTAATTAGCTAATTTAAAATTTATGAGATTTTTATAATTTCATGAATCTAAGTTGATTTTGAGGAATATTTGAGAATATGGGATTATTTATTTGATTGATGATTCATAATCTCACCTACATATCATATCCCTTAAATAAGGATTCTTATCCCTATTAAGGTGCTTCACAAATATTCTCAAATATTTGCAATATCTCCTCAATATCTCTCCCCGATTTCATGCTTCCAAACATCCTACCAACCAAAATCTTGGTTGGTGCATTGATTTTATGCAATCTCACCTAAATGTGTCTCATTTTCTATAAATTGAGGACATTTCTCTCATTCAAGGTCAGACCACTATCTTCTAGTATTCTCATTTACAAATTCTATGCTTTCAAGAGGCTTTGTGCAATATTTGTTATTGTCAAAGAGCCAACATTAATCTAATTATGGAGAAGAAAGAAGGACATGGAAGCTTCATCTAAAGGGGGTTCTTAGATTTTTATGCTTTATGTTTATGAATCCTTGTTTTATATGGCTTTCATGATAGATTAGTTAGGTTAGCATGTTATTTAGGGTTTGTGGTCCCCTAGATATGCTAAATAGGCCTTTTTCTAGTCTTAAAATTTGACAATGTTATCAAATGGTTGATTAAGGGGATATGAAGCATCGATGATCTTGGAAAATGATCCTAAAATAATGATAAAATTGATCAAATTGAATTAGGTTTTGATTGATTTGTCTGAAATTGGGTTAATTAGGCATTGATGATCTTGGATAATGCTCCAGAATAGTCAGAATGAGTCCAAACAATTCCGCAAGTGATTGGGAATAGAATAGGATAGATTTGAATAGATTTAGGAAGATTTGGAATGGTTAGGATCAAATAGGATCAGTTTAGGATTGAATAGGATAAAATAGGATCGGTTTGGGGTTGATAGGAAATTATTTGGAAAATGATCGATTTGATAGAGAAATTAGAATTGTTAGTAAACAATTGAACAATTTTGTAATATTCAATCATCGATGAAAGACACATTGTCACTATACAATAAAGATCATATGCGCAACATAGAGGAATAATTAGGTCGTAAAACAAAATTTTAATTGTAATTCTAAAAATGTTAAAACATGTAGACTAGCAGGCTCGAACCATTTTTAGGTGTCTACAGGAAGGTGGCGGTTAAGGCTACAATTGTGATCACTTTTGATGATCTTACCTTGTTAGGAGTTATATTTTAGACTTCTTAGGTCTAATCGGTTAATTTATTTTAACAACACTGTTAAGTGTGTACTTGGTTAAGAGATTTACAATAAGACTGTTAAGTCCACCTTCTTAAAGGATTTCTTCTATTTGCTACAATTGTTAGAGAGTAGTCAAAAATAATTATGACTTGATGGTATGTAATCTTGAATTGCTGATTTCATATCCTTTAAGTTCTCATAATGTATGTATCACCTATAGTGATGGATAATACCTCTGTACTACTCGGCACCCTTGTATCTTAGTTCTTCATAACTAAATTCTTTCTTTTGTGTCCTTTTGCATGAAACTCTCTGTCTAATCCATAGATTTTTGCTTCAGCTGCAATCATTATGTTCTGATTGATTATACATCTATATATACAATGTATTGACCTAATTAGGTTTCAAGATTTACAAGAAAACCTCTATAATCAAAGATTTACAACTTGACCTTGATCTCCTAGTTTGCATGTTTACAATCAGTTAGAATGATTAAAACTATTACATATGCTTTACTTGATCCTGAAGAAATGGTTTTATAGCTAAGAACAAAGCTATTTTTAAGACTAAAGTTCTTTAGATGATGTGTATCTCAGATCTACTTTTCTGAAGAATAAAGCTATCTCTCGGTAGAGTGGTGCTTGGTATACTCTATAGTCTATGCTTGGTAATGTCTGTGAACTATCTGTTGGTGTTCACTGATATCGATGATAACTGTGCTAATATATTTTTAGTGACCATTGCACTTGTCTATTTTGGTGACCATTGTAGTTGTCTAAATTTAGTCACTTGGTGATCATGTAACCGATGGTTCAAAAATTATTTCCTTGTTCTAATGACAAATTATTATCATCAGAGGAACCATAGGAGTGTCCTCTAGTTAGGGTAGAGAGAAGTACCCTAGTAAGGTCACAGGAAAGGCCTTAAGAAGAGCAAGAAATATCTTATGAGTTATAGCTCCCCATCAAAGTGGTATTAGAGCCATTGAAAGGATTGGGAAGTAAGTGGGCATGTTAGAGGTGAGTGAGTCAACTGGTGAGAGCACCATGGTGACCAATGTAGAGTTGGCAAGAGATTTATCTAAACAAAAAGTAAAGAATAGACTCCTAGAATAAGCTATGGAGGAGATGAAACAAAAATTGGTAGAAGTTGCAGAGAGTGCAAGAAAAATGAAAGAACAATTAGGAGAGGATAAAGAAAAAGGAAATAATCAATTTGAATATGAGGTAGAACCAAAAACAAACCCTCCATTACCTGAGGAACCTTTCCTCAAATCCCTTAAAGCACTAATTGGCAAAACATTAGAAGGAATCCCTGTATTCTTTGGCTGAATGGGTGCAAAATTAGTGATGAAATGGATTGAAGACATGGAGAATAACTTTGAGTGTGATGGGATTACAGAGGCACAAAAGGTGAAGATAGCTAAATCAATATTGAGAGGAAAATAATTAACTTGGTGGAAGTTCTTGCAAGAAGAACGAGAGAGTGAAGGGAAGAATCCAATAGTCAATTGGAAGGATATGATGGCTAAGGTAAAAGAAAATTACCTACCAGAGGATTATGGCATCCAACTGCATAAAAAGAGACAAAATCTTAGAAAAAAGGACTTGGATGTGACATCCTACACTGAGGAATTTAAAAAATTATGCCTTAGGTCTAGAGTGCAAGAGATAGAAAGCATAAAAGTAGCTAGATATCTCAATGGACATAGGTGGAACATTCAAGAAGAGATAAGCCTCTTTACCTGAACTTCTATCCATGGTTGTTTTAAAATTTCCCTTAAGGTGGAAGAAAAACTCATAAAGAAGCAAGATTCAAGCTTTATGGGTAGTGAAAGAGGTAGGGACTCTAGAGGAGGACATCGAGGAGGTTCTAGTGAAAGGAGAAATGACACCAGAGGTCAAGGAGACTCTAAGCTCATTGAGAAAACAAATTAGTCAAAAAATAGATGAGGATATGGTAGAGGAAGAAGCTTTCATAGTGGTGGAAGATTTAGATATGGTGGTCTTGGAAGAAGATCACATTTTACTTCAATGAAGTGTTATTATTGTGGAAAATTGGGTCACCCTACTTATAGGTGTCCAGATAAGCCATCATCTTCACAAGGAGAGAATAAAATTTAATATGTGAAAGAAGAAGATAGTACTAAACACTCTGAGCTAAGTCTTGATTTACTGAAAGGAGAAAGCTTAACACTTAGGAGAATCTTGATTAAAGAACCTAATAAGGATGAAGATGAACATATGAAAGAACTCTTTAGGGTGAAGTGCAAGATTCATGACAAAGTGTGTAGAGTTATCATAGACTTAGGGTCAATAGATAATGTGATCTCAGAGGAGGCAGTGAAAAAGTTAAAGTTGGACAAGATACCCCATGCTTACCCCTAAAAAGTAACTTGGTTGAACAAGGGGAAAAACATATTGGTCAATGAACAAGTGTGGGTTGATTTCACCATAGGGAAGTATCAGGACAAGATACTTTGTGATGTGATACCAATGGATTCTTGTCAGCTATTGCTTGGAAGACCATGGTAGTATGACAAAGAAGTAGTCTACCATGGAAAGGAGAATAAGTATTCATTCAAGAATAATAGAGTCACCTATAAGATACATTTCCTAGTAGAAGATGATATAGTGGAGAGGAAGGACACCAATACTCTCTTAATGAGTGGAAAGGAATTCCTAAAAGACATGAATGAGGAAGAAGGAATTGGCTATGCTATCTTGGTAAAACCAAAGGAGGAAGAGACACCCAATCAAACACCTATGCTTGCAGAAGTCAAATAGTTGCTGGATCAGTTCAAGGACATCAAATGTGATGGGAAAACAACTATACTACCTCCCAAAAGAGAAATCAGTCATTAGATTGATTTTGTGCTAGGGTAATCATTGCCAAACAAAGCTGCTTACAAGATGACACCAGAAAAACAAGGAGATTGTAAGGAAAGTTCAAGAGCTTTTGGATCAAGGTTTGATAAGAAAGAGAATCGGCCCATGTGATTTTCTAGTGGTATTGGCTCCTAAAAAGGGAGGTAAGTGGAGCATTTGTACTCATTCTAGGGAAATACATAGGATAAAAATCATGTATAGATTTCTTATTCCTAGAATAGAAGACTTGATGGATTGTCTTGGGGGTGCTAAGTAATTTTCTAAAATAGACCTTAAGAGTAGATATTATTAGATTAGGATGAAAGAGGGGGATGTGTGGAAGTATTCAATTAAAACCATAGAGGGACTCTATGAGTGGTTAGTAATGTCATTTGGGCTTACAAATGCACCTAGTACTTTTATGAGGGTCATGAACAAAGGCTTAAAGGATTACATAGGTGTATTTGTAGTAGTCTACCTAGATGATATCCTCATCTTTAGCAAAACCAAAGAAGAGCATATGAAACACCTAGAGATTGTGTTGAAGAAACTCCAAGAGGAGAATTTAACCATCAACCTTGAGAAAAGTGAATTCATGAAACAAGAACATGTCTATTTAGGGTTTTTAGTTTCCCAAGGTGATCTAAAGATAGATAAAAGCAAGGTTGAAGCAATCCTAAGTTGGCCTAGGCCTACTCCAAAAATAGGGATAGAAGTGAGAAGCTTCCATGGTTTGGCTCAGTTTTATAGGAAGTTTGTGAGGAGGTATAGTGAAATTTTTGCACCTGTCCTAGATACCATAAAGGGTGGACTCAAGAAAAAGTTCATATGGGCCAAGGAAGCCAATGAAGGGCTTGAAAGGTTGGGGAAATAAGTGGCTTAACAACCTATACTATTTTTTCCAAGTTATGACAAATTATTCATTGTAAAATGTGATGCCAAAAATATAGTAGTGGGTGCAGTCCTAAGTCAAGAAGGCAGGCTAGTAGCCTTCGTTAGTGAAAGGTTAAATGAGGCAAAGTCTAGATATTCATCTTATGGATTGGAGATTTATGCATTGGTTCAAGATCTAAATAAATGGAGGAACTATTTATTTCTAAAAGAGTTTGTGGCATTTACTCATAACCAAGATCTTACCTATATTAATACACAAGAGAATATTAGTTTGAGACACATAAAGTGGATGGAATTTCTTCAGTCATGTATATTTACAATCAAGCATAAGAATGGAGTGAAAAAAAAAGTTTCAGATGCACTCAGTAGAAGATTTCTCACTGTCCAATAAATATAGTTGCAGAGCACAGGGGTTGAAGGACTCAAGGATCTATATGAAGGATATGCAAATTTCTCAGAGATCTACGAGGTATGCACTGATTTTGATAATCATTTCTATAGTGAATTTGGTGACTATACATTGTAGAATGGTTTACTATTTAAGGGGAAACAACTATGTGTTCCAAGGGGCTCCATGAGGGAGAACCTCATCCAAGAGAGGCACAATGGTAGTTTGAGTGGATACTTTGGGTTAAATAAGACACTAGATCTTGTGGAAAGATTTTATCATTGGCCTAAAATGCAGAAAGATGTAAGGATGTATGTTGAGAAATGTAGAGTATGTCAAAAATCCAAAGGAACATCCTCAAAATCTCAAAATCATAGCTCTATCAAAAATTTTCCATCCCAAAAAGGCCTTGGGAGTGCATAAGTATGGACTTAATTGTGGGGATACCTAGAACACCAACTGGTTTTGATAGCGTGTTTGTGGTAGTAGATAGATTCAGTAAAATGGGTCATTTTATCCCTTGTAAAACAACTCATTATGCTATTCATATTTCTCATCTTTTCTTTAAATAAATAGTGAGGATCCATGGGTTTCCAACTAGTATTGTATCATATAGGGATGTAAAATTTATGGGGCACTTTTGGAAAAAATTATGGAAGAGATTGGGAACCAACTTGGCACATAGCTCTGCATATCATCCACAAAAGGATGGCCAAACAGAGGTAATTAATAGAGCTCTTGGTAATTTTTTGATATGTCTAACCAAGGAATATGGGCAAGGAAGCGAACAAGTCATTCCTCAAGAAGAATTCTCCTATAATGACAGTACAAACAAGACTACTGGTAAGAGTCCATTTAAAATTGTGTATGGATTACATCCAAGGGGTGTACTTGAACTTAGGGACTTAAAAGGTTATGATGGGATCAATGGACATTCAGATGATTTTGATTATCCAATGAAAGAGGTTCATGAACAAGTGAGAAGGACATTAATGAAGGATAACACAAAGCTTAAAGCTAAAGTGGATGGAAAGGAATGGACTTATAGTTTGTGGTAGGAGACTTGGTGATGGTGTTTTTGAGAAAATTGAAACTACAAAAAGGCATACCAAGAAAGCTGCAAATGAAGAGGATTGGTCCATGTAAGGTGTTGGCCAAGTATGCCTCCAATGCCTACAAAGTATATTTACCAAAAGATATGTCCATTTCTCCTATCTTTAATGTGAAAGATCTAATTAAATACAAGGTTTTAGAGATAGAGGAGCAAGAGTAAATTATAGAGGTTATTAAGGATGTGGTAGAACTCAAGGTTCCTAATCAGATCAAGCCTTAAGATAAGAAGGTACTAGATTCTAGAGAGAAGAAGAAGACTAGACACAAGATCTACATGGAGCACCTAGTGAAATGGAAGCATCAACCTAAATAAGAGGCTACTTGGACAGTAGAGGGTGATTTCAAGAGCATGGCATCATCCTAGAGTCCATCACACCTTAGGTACCCTTACTTTCTTATTGCAAGGGGAGAATGGTGCAGGAGAACCTTAAGGTCTTAGTGAAGATCTTTGACAATTTTGGCTTGTAGGTGGTTCTAGCCAACCACCAAGGAAATAAGGACTAGGATAAAGTCCCAAATTTGTTTGGAGTGTTTTCTTAGGTAAGAGTCTTTAGGGATTTGTGTGTGGTTTAGTCCAATAGGGTCTAGGCTCATTCTTTGCTTAAGACCTAGGAAATTTATGTTGGAAATAATGGGAAGTGAGTACTGAGAGGGGAGGGGTGAATCAATACCACTAATTTTTTTTATCTCTTTTAAAATTTATCCATTGTGTAATCAATTGTATAACCAACCATTTGTTCTATACTATCTTTGTGTAAGATATATCAATTCTTAAACTTCAACAAACATATAATCATTCATAGAAACATTCATGAAAGTAATTGACTCATAACACAAGATATGGTAACATAGAAAACCACTGTTAGAAGGTAAAAAATGCGGTGGGGATGGAACCCACAAAACTTCACTATCTGCAAATTGGAAGGGGTCGGTTAAGGCTTACAATTTGATCACTTTTGATGATCTACCCTATTAGGATTATTATGCGGAGACTTGTTAAGGTCTACTCTATTAAGAGATTTAGCAACACTATTTAGTGTGCACTCGGTTAAGAGATTTACAATAAGATTGTTAAATCCACCTTTCTTGACAGGATTTCTTCTATTTGCTACACTTGTTAGAATGCAGAAAAAAATACTCATTAACCTAAGTGTATGCAATATAACAATTTATGATTAAAAATCCATTACAAATCACATGTATAAATTTATCACCTAATGTGATTGATTAATACCTCTGTTGCTCGGTAGCTTCTATTCTTGGTTCTTGATAACCAAATTCATCTTTTATTGTTCTGCTTCTTGAAAATCTTAGTCTGATCCATAGATGTGCTCTTTGGCTACATTCATCCTCTCATCCATGTAAATGAATGATTACAACAACTATTTATAAGATAGATTGACCTAATTTAGTTTCACGTATAACAAAACTAACTCTATGATCAAAGGTTTACAACTTGAACTTGATCTCCTAGTCTGCATGTTTTTTATCAGTTAGACTGATTAAAACAATTACAATAATGTTTCTTTTCCCTTAAGTAATGGTTTTAAAACAAATTAAGACTCTATAAATAAAATATATTTCTTTTATCTGACGTTGAAGTCAGGTCCACTTTTGGTGTCTGATGCTCGGTTTTCTCTGAAATCAGTTTGACTGTCTTTCGGTGTTCCTTGGTTGAACTATTTTTCATGTTTCTCTTTTGTCTAATCTCTTTGTTTGCACTATATTCTTCTCATTGGGTTCCACTATCATTTTACTCATGTCAAGTTCCTCTATATCATCTCCATGTTGCACTTTCAATTTACACTGCAAAACTATGTCGTCGGTTTTCACCTTGCTTAGCAATTTCGGTTTGAATAGAAAAACTAACTTTCGGTGTAGTGTAACCGATGGATTATTACAATTGTTTTCTCTTTGCATACTGATGACAAAACTTTATGCCATGAATATTCCCCTTTGACATTAGTATTAAAGATTGATATGTGCAGAACACTAATAGAGTTTATAGTATGTACACAATATATATATTACCTTAGTCATTTCATGACTCCCCCTATGCATATGCTGGTATAGTTTATTATATTTGAATGTACACTTTTTATTTATACTATTTCTTCCTTTTGTCCTTTGTGCTATATTTTCCTTTTCCTTTGTACATCATTTTCCCCATATTACTATATGCTCTATACATAACATTTCCTTTTCCCCCTTTTTTGATAGTAAGGGAAAAGGTGTAGACCTATAGCTTATAAAAAATATGAGATTGAGAGGACTTCATTTCCTCCATCATATTCTCCCATTTCTCCTTTATATGTTCAAGAGCCATATTCTCTAAGGTGATCTGTGCATGCATATCATAGATGCTGTCTGCTACAGACATCTCAAGGGTGACAATAAGTTGCCTTGCTGAACTTAGGTGTGTTTGTAGAAGTGTGAGGTTCAGTAAAAGTAGAGACTGTATCTCAGTAACATCCTCTCTAAACTGTGACTCTGCTTCCCAAATTTCTTGTCTTAACCGTTTGATATCAATGATCTTCTCATAATGCAATTTGATTGCATTTCCATATGTGGTTAGAATTTGTGCACTTGTAGTTAGATCATATTCGATCTTTGAAATCTTGTCATTGTTATCCTTTATGAATTTCTATAAAGTGCATAGATTTTGTATTAATGATACAACTTTAGTAATGATTGGATCTAATTCATTTGATAAATCTGAATGCTTTACCTTATTTTCTACCACTTCTTGGATGATCTTTTTTGTCAATTTGTATTGAAAATTCTATTCTGCTCGCTCCTCAATTGCCTTTTCTACATCTACATTCTGTGTTGTGATATCTTCATTGAGGATGACAAGTTGATCTAGAATGGGGGCATTGTGATCAACATCTATATCAGGAACTATCTGTCTCAAGATGTCTGTTGTGTTCTCTAGTACCAATGAATCTCAGCGCTAATTCTTAAGCTTCTCTTGCAAAGCTTTCCTTTGACAAATTTCTCCATATTCGTGGAGTGATTCTAAATCCAATGTAGTTGGGTCACATTTTGGTATTTCAATTATCTCATCAAGTGTGAATTCCAACTTGTTCTTCTTTGTTTTCTTCTTTTTCTTCTATGATCCACTTGCATGTAGAACCATAGTCAACTTCTCTGCTTGATCTAATGTTCTATTTGATGGCTTCTAAGGTGTTATACCTTTCTCTTTCTGCTTGCTATTTTCCTGTCGGTTATCTAAGGATGTCTCCTTATCAACCTTTGATGTATCTACAACTTTGCCTTTTGTGTCCTTTGGTGTTGTATCAACTATCTTTTCTTTCTCATCCTTGTCTTTTTTCACTTATTCTTTATCTTTTACTTGTGCATCTTTCTCGGTGGTATCTCCATCTTTTTGTTCTCCATCACTGACATTTTGTTCATCGGTTGTATCCTTCTTTTCATTAGATGTATCTTTTTTCTCATCATTATCCTTATCCTCGGGTATTCTTGCATCGAGCTTGGGGGTCATCTCCTTCTGTGAGATAATATTGATTTCTTGAATCAACAATGGCATTTGGCTTGGTATGTGTACTTGTGCAGCATCAATTGTAGTGTCTTGTTTGTCAGTTTGGTGCTTGACAACTGTGACATCTTCATCTTTCTGAATTTCATTTGAAGGATCATTGGTGATGCCAATAATAGTATTATCCATAGTAGTGTCTGGCCATGTTTCATTAGCAACATCCATATTCTTGTTGCCTATAGTGTCCAATTCTTCCTTTTCTAATTCTACTGTTGTGACATCTTTATCAATTGTAGTAACATGTTTGGGGCTTGCCTCCTTATTTGGTCGATTGAGTATTTTACTCCAAATTTTGTTACTATCATTTTCTATCTCTATAAGCTTGCCTTGTAAGAATTTGTAAGCTCTCATCTTGGGTGAGAACTCCTTTTTATGTTTCTCCATCATCTCTTGGATTTCTTCCATTTTTTATTTGGGAGGCATAAGAGAAACTAGTACTCCTTCCCTTATCTCCTTTTCATTCTTCAATGGATAAGTCCATCTGGAAGATAATGTTTCTTGTAGTGCTTTTGGCATTTTGTCATCAAATTGTACTAGTATATATTTCAAGTTTTTCATTACTTTTATCAATGCTTCCTCAACCTTGTTCTGGTGATTAGGCTCTAATGTTAGCCACTTTCTTACCTTGGTGTCGGTTAAGAAACCACTTTTTGCAATTGACTCACATATCTCATCAATAGTTTTAGGAATCCTTGTCTTTTCTATTTGGATAGATTCATCTATGTCCTCTATGTATTCCTTGTTTAGGATTAGCTTCCTTCTCCTCTTTGTCGGTCCTCTTTTCTGTGTTTGAGTTTTCCTCTTATATTTCCTCACTTGACCTTTCTTTATTGGAGAAGGACTTGCATCCTTGGCTGTTTGACTTATTTTCCTTGTTGTAGCTACAGTCCTAGGTTTCTTAGCTGGTGGAGGTAATGGTGTATCTGACTCTATTGAATCTGTGTCACTCTCCTTCTCAACTTCATCGAAGGGTGACTGTCCCTTAGTTTCTTCTATCTTTTCAGTTTCTTCTTCTATTACTGACAACCTTTTCTTTAAGTTCTTGAGCATCTTGTCTTTCTTTCTATTAATCTTCTTTACAACCAAGCTAGTTTTGATTATTTTGTTGGCTTCTTCATAAGTGCCAAACTTTGATTGTGTTTTATCTAATGGCTCATTTATTAATTCATCAATTGCATTAGATTCTTGATCTATGTTCACCTCATAGTCAAGTGGAGATAGCCAAGTTGTTCTCAGTACATCTAGCTTGATGTATGTGTAGTTGGTGTCTAAGATAAAACATATATCAGTCTTGAACTTTTCAATTAACTATTTGGGGATCCTTACTCTCTTCTACATTCTCTCCTTGAATCCAACAAAGTATTCATCTATTACTGACTCAAAGTTATCTCCTAGTGATTTTATAAACTCACTAATATGTATGGTTACTGGTCTTGTTGTATCCCATTGCACATTTCCTATAGATGGGAAAGGTTCTTGGAAATAGAAGAATATGCACATGATAAGTGAGCCAAAATTACATGAATTTGACTTTTCATTTCTTATTGTCTTTAAGTTCTCTTCTAGTTAATTGAGTAGAAGTTCTTATAGATCCAACTAAATTCCCTTCTTGACAATCTTGTATCATGTATCCATTACTCTATATGCAATTTTGTTCATCCTTCTATCCTGAAAGAACTTGTATCCTAAAACACATGCTCAAAATTTCAGTTCATCATCAATGATGGTGGATACCTTAAGTCCTCTTCCATCACATTTAGCTGCTGTGTTTTTCTTAATGTCAGCTTTAGGTGGGTGCTTCAATGCCTTTACCTTGTTGGTGATTGGATAAGATGTGATAACATCTATAACATCTCTTATTATTGGTTTAGGCTCATCCAACCATAGTTTTTGGTCATGTATCTTTCTTAGTACTAACTAAATCCATTCGGTCTTGAACTCCTTCGAGAACCATAAGGAATTTGTGAGCCCTTTTACTTGAATGTTTTTATTCTCATCCTTGATAGTTCCAACATTGTTGCATAGCTTCTTGAAAGCTTGTTCAACTTCCAAGTCTCCAATCTCAACTATTTTGAAATGTATATATGCTGACATGTTTTCAACAAGAAAAACCCTAGTTGGTATTCTTGAGAATGCTCCAACATTGTCGGGTTGTGAGGCAACCTCTAGACATATCTTATAATGTGGTTCCTCATAGGTTGAGTTCTAGATAAGATTGATATTGTTCTTTGTAACACCCTTGAGCTTAACAATTCTTGATGTAGTCACCATTGATTATGAAATTAGGGCTTTCCTATAATTGATAAACAAAGTTCTATTTTATGCTTGGTACTTACTTCAACCTCTATATCTGTAAGTGATCTGCTTGGAGTGCTTGTGAATTGAGTTGGAGTTGCTCTATAATGTTGTTGCTTCGTGCTCTAGTTTCTCTTGTGTCACTTTTCTATAATCACTTGGTGAAGAATGAAACCCTTCCATCATCTATTTATAGAATTTTCCCTAAGTTGAGTCATTAATGCTCAACCACTCTTCAATGTGTGAAGATGGAGTCATTGGGTGAAACACTAAATTTTATTTTGGTAACCATGCAAAGCTTTGGGGCAGCTTGTTAACTTGTTTCTTTTACTAACAGGTTTCGGTGTATGGAAAGGACAACTTTTTCAACTCACATGATTACCGATGGATCTCGATTTACACTAGAAACTTTAGCCTTTATGTGTTAACCGACGATTCTCGCTAAGTGTAGGCAACTTGACTTTATAGGTATACCGATGCATTTCAGTATGTATTGGCTAATGAAATTGAATTCACATAATTTGACAATTAATACCATAGTGCATCTATAATCATGCTGATTTGGTATTTTAACTATGTATAATGGAACTAATGTAAAATATGACTTGGTGTAATGTAGTTCCATAATTACTTGTTCTTCTTAGGTGGATGTGGTGATGTCACTAGATCCAATGGATAAGGTGTCACTAGTTGCATTTATCGGTCCAGATTCATCCGTGTTTGTGGCTTTCCTCCACATTTTGTTTCTCATCTTCTTGATGTCTTCAATGGTGTTTACATTGGAAAAAGTGCTGGTCTTTGTCATTTGGTCTCTGCATTCTTTCTTTAGATGACCACTTTATGATAGTGTAGACATGCCATTCTAGGGTTAGTCCAACCTCTATGCTTTCTTGTCCATTATCTCATACAGTTTGCAGCAATGTGACCAAATCTTCCACATGCTGTACAATTTTCCCATGTGTTGTAATCCCATGCATATTGGTTACCGACTCTCTTCGATTGATAGGTAGTTTCTTGACCGTTAGGATTCCATGCTTTCTTTTTCATCTTCTAGCATTTGAGATTTGTGTACCCATGCATTTTACAAGTAGGAAAATATTTTTCCATGTAGGTTTCCTTCTTAGGTTGTTTCATTTCAGATTTAGATTCATATGCTTTATGTCCTTTCTTGTTATATTTATAACAAATTCCTATGAATGAAGATGTAGATTTAGGAATACCTTTCATTTTGCTCCTACAAACATTTGATGTGTGGCCTTGCTTTCCATAGTGATTACATGTCAGCTTTCTTGGTCTTGGATTTTCATAAACATTCTTTAGAACACTTTGATTTTGTGATTCTACATTCTCGGTATAGCCTAGTCCAGTGTTGTTGTTGGCTCTCCTTTGTCCATAAAGAAAATCATCCATTCTTTCATTGCTTTCTTCAGCTCTCTTGATTATTTTATTATGTTTTTGCTGAATTCTTACTTCATGTTTTAGCTTTTCATTTTCTTCCCTTAGCTCACCGATAGCTTCTATTATTTCAATGAGTTCTGCATTCATTCTGTTTGCCTCTTGACTCATAAGAATAATCTGATTTGTAATCTCATGATGATATTCTGTAAGTCTTTGTATTTCTGACTCTTTCTCTTGTATCTTTTCAGTAATATTCCTCCTATCATCAATAGCTAGTTTTCTCTCTTGCTCAACTTGTCTAGCATTATTCATGACATCAATTATTCTTACCATTTGTGTCTCTTGACCAAATTGCAGAGATTTCACTTGTCCAACCAAATGTTGATTGATTTCATTTAAGCTTGTGATGCTTTCCTCTGATGTATCTGATTCTTTGCTTGTAGTAGATCCTGAAGTGTCAAATAGATCTGGTATCTCTTCTTCATGGAAATCTGTTTCATTATAGCAAGATGCCATAATCTTTCTTTCATCTAACAACTATCTCATCTTGATTCTAGCTTCTTTATACTGCACATAGAAGATCTAAATTTCTACCTTCTGCTTCTCAATACTTTTGTCAAGTCTGTACTTCTCCATTGTATGATCTTTTCTCTTAAGTCTTTAAGCTTTCCAACTAAGAGTTCTAGCTCTGATACCAATTTTTGGAAATAATGGGAAGTGGGTACTGAGAGGGGTCGGGTGAATCAGTACCTCTAAATTTTTTATCTCTTTTAACCTTTATCCATTGTGTAATCAATTGTATAACCAACCATTTGTTCTATACTATCTTTGTATAAGATATAGAAATTATTAAACTTTAACAAACATGTAATCATTCATATAAAAATTCATGAAAGTAATTGACTCATAAAAAAAGATATGGTAACACAAAAAACCCCTGTTAGAAGCTAAAAACTGCGGTGGGGATGGCACCTACAAAAACTTCACTATTTGCAGATTGAAAGGGGCTGATTAAGGCTTACAATTTGATCACTTTTGATGATCTATCTTGTTAGGTGTATTATGTAGAGACTTCTTACGGTCTACTCTTTTAAGAGCTTTAGAAACACTATTTAGTGTGCACTCGGTTAAGATATTTACAATAGAATTGTTAAATCCACCTTTCTTGAAAGGATTTATTTTATTTTCTACACTTGTTAGAATGCAGACAAAAATACTTATTTACCTAAGTGTATGAAATCTAAAAATTGCTGATTAAAGTTCCATTACAAATCACATGTATAAATGTATCACCTAATGTGATTGATTAATACCTCTGTTGCTCGGTAGCCTTTGTTCTTGATAACCAAATTCATCTTTTGTTGTTCTTCTTCTTGAAACTCTCAGTCTGATCCATAGATGAGCTCATTGGATACATTCATCCTCTTATCCATGTAAATGAATGATTACAAAATCTATTTATAAGATAGATTGATCTAATTTAGTTTCACATATAACAAAACTAACTCTATGATCAAAGGTTTATAACTTGACCTTGATCTCCTAGTCTACATGTTTTTAATCAGTTAGACTAATTTAAAAAATTACAATAATGTTGCTTTTCCCTTAAGTAATGGTTTAAAAAAAAATCAAGACTGTATAAATAGAATATAGTTGTTTTATCTGATGTGGAAGTCAGATCCACTTTTCTTGAGATATAACTAACTTTCGGTGTCTGATGCTTGGTTTGCTCTGAAATAAGTTTGACTATCTTTCGGTGTTCCTTGGTTGAACTATCTATCAGGTTCCTCTTTAGTCTATTCTCTCAGTTTGCATTGTATTCTCCTTGTCAGGTTCCACTATCAGTTTACTCCTGTCGGGTTCCTCTATATCATCTTCAAGTTTCACTTTCGGTTTACACTACAAAACTGTGTGGTTGGTTTTCACCTTGCTTAGCAATTTTGGTTTGAACTGAAAACCTGACTTTTGGTGTAGTGTAACTGATGGATTATTACAATTTTTTTCTATTTGCATACTATAATGCCATGTAACTGATTGAATGTTTGATCATATTAAGTTGAATATAATGCAAGGCATTAAATCAGTTAATGGTTTGTATTGTCATTGATGTCAACTTGATATCATCTGTATGGTCATATACATAATGCCAAAGACTTTAGAGAATCAATGGAACAAAGGTTATGCTTTCAGCAATGCATAA
>MU226068.1:1349819-1376745 GCA_018584345.1 Thuja plicata | reverse complement strand
AAGCTTGATGCCAAAAGTGATGAAGGTATTTTTCTGGGGTATTCTACCAAAAGCAAAGCTTTCAAATGTCTAATCAAGGCTTCTAACAAAATAGTTGAAAGTGCAAATGTGAAGATTGATGAATTTGCAGAAAAGAATGAGTTGAAAAGCACAAAAGAACCAGAGGACTACAAAAATTTTGTATATTATGAAGAACCCACAACTCTACCTGAGCAAGAATGCTTAATTCCAGAACAAAAAAATGTTGCAACCAACAGTCAGAATGTTGTTACCGATGGTCATGATAATGATCAAGATAATGTGCAAGGTAATGAAGATCAAGCTGATACACAAAGAACTATATCTGTACTTGCAAGATAAGTAAGAAGGAACCATCCAGAGGACCAGATCATAGGAGATAAGAAAGATGGTACAAGAATAAGAAGTAAGTCTTTAAACTCAAATTGCTTAATTTGTGAGTTTGAGCCAAAATCTGTCAATGCTGCACTAGATAATGAATAATGGATAAGTGCTATGAATGATGAGATTGAATAGATTGAGAAGAACAAAACATGGTCACTTGTGCCAAGACCAGATGACAAGAATGTCATCGGTACAAAATAGAAATTTAGGAATAAGCTGAACGAGAATGGATAAGTCACAAGGAACAAAGCAAGACTAGTATGCAAGGGGTATGCACAAGAGGAAGGTATAGACTATGGAGAAACCTTTGCACCCATTGCGAGGCTAGAAGGATTAAGAATACTACTTGCTTATGCTGCATACAAATGATTCAAAGTATATCAAATGGATGTCAAGTTAGCATTCCTAAATGGAATTCTTGAAGAAGAGGTATACATTGAGAAACCAGAAGGGTTTGTAAATCTAGACAAGAGGAATATGGTATGTAGACTTCACAAAGCCTTTTATGGATTAAAACAAGCTCCCAAAGCCTGGTATGAATGACTTCATTCCTATCTAATAAGTATTGGATTCATAAGGACTTGTGAAAACAATAATCTTTATTTGAAAGAAGATACTAATGCTAACACTTTGATTGCTGAAATATTTGTTGATGAAATCATATTTGGAGGCAATGATATGCTATGCAATTCATTTCCTGATGATATGAGAAAAGAATTCAAGATGTCTATGTTTGGAGAGATCAAGTTCTTTCTTGGTCTATAGATCATTCAACAAAGTGAAGGTATTTTCATTACACAGTGCAAATACATCAAAGAGGTCCTTAAAATATTCAAGATGGAAGATTCCAAACCAATTGGAACACCGATGGCCACTGGAAGAAAATTAACAAAGGAAGACAAGAGAACATAGGTAAATTAGACTTTGTACAGATCAATGATTGGAAAACTCATGTATGTTGTGCACACTAGAACAGATATTGCACATGCAGTAGGAATTGTTGCTAGATTTTTTGCTAATCCTAGGGAATCACATATGACTACTGTGAAAAGAATTCTAAGATATCTAAAAAATACTGAGGAATTTTGCTTATGGTATAGAAGAGAAGGAAAATTTGAACTTAACGTGTTTACCGACACTGATTGGGCTGGAAATCTTGATGACTAAAAGAGCACAACTATAGGAGCATTCTTTATGGGTGACAGACTTATCACATAGATTAGCAAGAAGCAAGGATGCATCTCATAGTCTAATACAGAAGTAGAATATGTTGTTTCTGCTACAAATTGCTCAAATATTGCATGGATCAAATAGTTACTGGAAGGTATGCATATGATGATCTCAAAACTAGTGATTATCTATTGTGATAACACCAGTGCAATAAACATTTCCAAGAATCTAGTCATGCATTCCAAGACTAAACACATTGCAATCAAGTATCATTATTTAAGAGAACAAATTCAAGAAAAAGAAGTGATACATGAGTATGTGCAATCTAAAGAACAATTGGCCGATATATTCACCAAGCCACTTCCCAAGGATATATTTGAGTACCTGAGAAAGAGACTAGGTGTCAAACCCTTGTCTACCAGTCAGTAAAGGACAGAAGGCTACATCAACCTATATATTATCATAATATCATTCATGTTGATGCAAGCAAAAAGATGAACTTCAAAGCTACATCTATATATAGAAAGGTATATATCAGAACCAGGCACTAGAGCATATTGATGTATTGCTGATGGATAAGGGAAATTCAAGGAATATATTATGGATCAAGAGAAAAGATCACTTGACATTAATGTCAGATATCTATGAGATATTTGTTTGGCATTGTTTTCAAATGGAGAGAAAGTTTCCATATTATCACAGTCTTCAAAAAAATAAGAAAGATTATCCATTATCAGATTACTCCAATAGGGAGAAATTATATCCATAGGGAGAGTTGTTGACAAAAGACAGAGACATCAAGAAGAAGAATAGTAAAAATAGAGAAATTGACACAAGAAGAGAACACAACACATTAGTACAAGAAACACATAAAGCTGCAAGAATCAAATCTAAGATAACACTGAGCTTACCAGCAGTCAGACATTTTCATTGGTTATAAAAAACAAACTATTTGGTAATCTGATGAATCTCAACAATTGTATTTCATATTGTATTAGAAATAGTATAGTGTGATAATATACTATGTTGCCATCAATGCCAAAGGGAGAGATTGATGACATGTAACTGATTGAATGCTTGATCATATTAAGTTGAAGATAATGCAAGGCATTAAATCAGTTAATGGTTTGTATTGTCATTAATATCAACTTGATATCATCTATACGTTCATATAAATAATGCCAAAGACTTTAGAGAATCAATGGAACAAAGGTTATGCTTTCAATAATGCATAAAATTCAAGTATTCACTAAGTGACAGACAACACCAATGGAGTGCACATCATCGGTAAAGACAAAGAACAAAAGTCATAGTGATACCCGATGACCATAAGACAGTGGTGCCTGACAAAGAAAAATCATACGATGCTCGACGAGCTAAAAATAGAGTTACCCGATGAGAAAAATCCAATGATAACTGACGAACAGAGATCCTGAAGTTAACTGGAGTCACATCGACAGAACTGGCAGTTAACACCGACAACTAACTGCAGAGTTGACCGACAGAACAGAGAGTTTAGAAAATGAAAAAATATCTAGCTGGCAGAGCTTAAGGATAGACTTAACTATTTGTTTTATTTATTTTGTTCGACTATATTTAGGTAATTGATTTAAAGAATATTTGTACAGTTTGCAAGAAGATAACTACGAGATAAATCAAGAGTTAAAGCTGTAAATCAAATTGGGTGGATTGTTTTTCATGCCAAGAATCAAGAATCAAGAATCAAGAATCAAGAATCAAGAATTAAGGAACATCATGTCTATATAAGAGACAAGCATAATTCATTTCCATAATCACAAGCATTCACATACACGGGAAGGGGAGTGAATAGAAAGAGGATGCTGAAGAGAAACTAATGAAGGATAACTTCATACAGTCTTGATTAATCAAGCTGAAGAAGAGCTAAAGAATTCTACGGACACTGATGAATAGTGAAGCACAACATCACAGAGTAGAAAGTGTGGAGCACAAAGAATTGAATTGATACATTGATCAAAGAGGCATTGTACCTAAATAGATCTAAAAATCTACAATTCAAGTTACATTAGAAATAGGTCATTTTGTTTCAGTTTAACCATTGAAGCATTAAGTCTCTTAACATAGTAGGACTTAACAATCTTCTATAATTGAGGTATATCCTAACAAAATTGCCAAAAATATTGTCATGAAGATAGCATTGAGTTCCCGATACTGACACACAGTCTAAGAAGGAGGCTGATGAAGTTAGGTAGTACCAGATATGCCAGATATCTATTGTGCCCATAGAGGTTGATCAATATTGGTAGTATATACATGCCAGATATCAAGTGAAATTCTATTATTAAAATCCTCTAACAAGGTTGCACTTAACAGTGTGTTTGTAACCTTTAACAGGGTTGGCTCCTGACAGGGCTCACTTTAGAAGAGTGAAAATTTGGGGTACCGGTCCCAATGGTTTTTCCCTTAACAGGGTTTCCATGTTAAAAATCCATGTGTTATGTGTGTATGGGTTATTACTTTATTATTTTACATTTCACATATGTATTTCTGGATTGATTGGTATACTCTACACATTTACTAAGTATCGGTAAATAGTTTTACTACTTATCGGTTATCAAGGAGAATAAGGACAGAAAAGGTAAACCAACAGACAGTTAATCATTATAAGTATTTCAAGGCATGCATCTTGTAGGGACTTAATAATCTGAGATTTATTTGATTGGTGGTTAGTGATTAAAGGATAAATTTTTGAGGCCACTGATTCACCTCCCCCTCTCAGTTATTACTAACATACTAATGGAAAAAAATTACGCCATCAAGTTAAAGGTGGTCAAACAATGACAAAAATCCTAAAATGAAGATAAAAATGTTATTTTGGTGTTTTTAGATGATTTTGGATCCCATAGAGTGATTCTAGAGCAAGGTGAGCAAGTTGGAGGAGTTATAAGACAAAGTTGAAAAAGTTGCTCATGACAACTTTGCAACTTTGCAAAGTTGTCATTACAACATTTCCTAGAATGTTGCAAATAGCATTAAATGGGTCCAAATCCTGACCTTAGGGTCTAAACACATCAGGATGACTTATATAAGGTTAAAGAAACCCTAATTTAAGGGTTGGATATTAGATTGTATGGATTGAGTTTTGAGAAAGCAAGAATTTGGACTATTTTTGAGTTACAGAGCCTTCATCCACACTTTAATGGATTTAATGGTGCATATTTGTGTTGGATTTGTGTAAAAGAGTTCATGTAGTTAATCTATGTTGTGTTAGTTTATCAATTCGGTACTTTCATTTACTAGTTTGTAAATTCTTTAGTTCTGACTGTGTCGTTGTCCAACCCAGAGATAGTTATGTAAATATGGCCTTTTATTGAATTCTCATGGTTGGATATTTATGGCCACTTGGAATCAATAAATTCACTTTGTAAGTAGTGTAAATATGGATTTTTTAGTCTTTGTGTGTAGGGGAGATAATTTCACATGCAGGCCCTAGGTGAGTATAGAGATATTTGGGTAGGGGTTTGCATAATTGCAGAGGCAAGAGGACTTGCTAAATGGATTTTTTTGTGCCAATATCAAGGTGGTGAATGTAGGGGAATGTATCATGGACATGTGGTTGAGAGGAAAGGTGCTTAGGAGTTCAAATGATAAAATTGGGAGCTAAAAGAAGATAGACTATCATACATGCCCTATAAACCCTTAAAATAGGGGCTTGCTGGAAGTCCTATGTACGCACACTATGGAGACTTGAGACCTAGAAAATATTGAAGCATAGGGGGTCCTTAGAGATAATACAAAACTATTTTGGGGGATTTTTAAGATAAGTTCTAGGTATTTCCAATATTACTAGTTTTAGGAGGCCTAATCGGGCTAAAAAAGCTACAAGGCCTAAAATCTAGGAAAGTATGAAACTGATGGGAAAACCTTGAAAGAATCCCTCAAAGTGGATCAATATTGAAGGGAGGTGAAGGTGAAATAGGTTGAAACCCTATTACTATTTCTAAGAACAATTTGGGAGCATAGTTTCTTGAATTGAGCCTATGGATGCACAATTGAGTAGAGAAAGATTGAGGAGAGTTTGAAGTTGGTGGAGAGATCTTGTTGGAGTAGAGGAACCATAGGAGTGTCTTGTGGTTAGGGTAGAGAGAATTACCCTAGAAAGGTCATAGGAAAGGCCTTAAGAAGAGAAATAAATCTCTTATGAGTTAGAGCTCCCCATCAGAGAGCTACCTTTGTGGCCAAATCTTACACTAATATCTCTTAAATGCCACAAAATAATGGGGTGATTGTTTAACCATTGGATTTACTTCACTATTCAGGATGCGTGTGTAAGATTTTGTGAAAAATAGATAACTTACTATAAATAGTATCCCTACCAATTTAATCCAAACAAAGAGGTTTTCACTAGAGGATACATCCTTTATTTTTACTTTTTACTAATCTAGAAGTTCCCCAAGTGGGTTTTCACTAGGAGATCTTTTATTTTTATTTGTTTCTTTATTTTTGTAACTAAGGAACTCCTCCTCCCCAAAATATGCTTGGGGTTCTATCTTGTAGAAATTTGTAGAATTATGCCCCAATCATGTGAGCACTCTATAGCACCCATGAATTCTAGGATTACAGTATCACTATGAAAGACATAGATATGGGAGATAGTTGGTTTGTACCAATCAATGAGTTTGGGGTGTGAAAGGGGAAGTTCAATGAGGTTTATAGATAGTTACTGAAGGATGGAATATCAAAGTAAGATATTTTCATTATGTATATTTTTGTAAGCTCTCTTGACTTCCTTTCTAGGAATTTCTTTGAAAATTATGAAGTTTCTTTCCACATTAGTGAAGACCTACTTAGTGCTCAGGGTTTCATTAATCACAACCAAATACAAGAATTTGATAGATGAAATTGTTGACATGGTCAATGGGAACCCATAATCATTTATATTCATGGAATAATCTATCACCTTGATAGCTCCACTTTTTAGTGACTAATTTGTGGGATGTGGGATATTTTCCTTTGAAGTATTCAATGAGTTTTCCATCTAATACTAGGGTGTCTTGATATAACCATCTATTGATATCAACTTCTACTTCTTAATCATGTAAGCTCTCATGTGATTGAAATGTATAGAACTAATTTTTTTGAGTAGTGGTTCCTTCTTCTTTTTATTATAAGAAGGAAAACAGTTTGTGTGAGAATAAAGGGCCAATTCCCCCACTGCAAAAGCATATATTAGCTTTTTTACAAGTAGTGGTTGTCGTTGCATAAAAATATTGACTTATTAATGCCTGGTACAATGACTAGACATATAGAATCCAAAGGAGGTTTTTAAACTTTCTCATGAGTCCCATGAGGGATGCTGTCCTACATCCAACAATCCCCCTCCCAGAA
The DNA here is from genome assembly GCA_018584345.1 of Thuja plicata. Classification (NCBI taxonomy): domain Eukaryota; kingdom Viridiplantae; phylum Streptophyta; class Pinopsida; order Cupressales; family Cupressaceae; genus Thuja; species Thuja plicata. Next base: position 1,369,806 of record MU226068.1, on the reverse strand, counting down.
TCACTCATCATGGCCTGCATGATTCAAACCTATGGCCAAGCTCTGATACCACTTTTTACAAGTAGTGGTTGTTGTTGCACCAAAATATTGACCTGTTAATGCTTGATACAACCACTAGACTTATATAATCCATAAGAGGCTGTTAAACCTTATCACGAATCCCATGAGGGACGCTCTCCCACTTCCAACAAGGTAGCATTCTGCACAATTTTTTTATATATCTTGAAATGGGATAGGGTGAATTCAAGAATAATATTAATATTTGTGGGAATTGGAAGAGTTGGTGATGGAAGTGTTAATGTCAATTCTAGGATAGTGATGGGAATAAGAAAATGAAGCCTTAAGCACATGAAAATATGAAAAAGGATGGGGATCTACATGGATGGTTACTTCAACATCACTGTGAGGGATCTTGAATCACAAATTAATGGTGGAGGGGATGACTTACATATCATGTATCTTGGTAGTGCTTCAATATAAGCCTTAAAATGTTTTTATTTACTCTAGTGGTTTTGGTCATTTTCAATTTGTTTAGCTCTTTGTTATGGTTTCTAGGGCTTAGGGTTTTGGGTGTTATTTAATTTTTAGTTCATTTTATTCTAAAAGTTTAGCCTATTCTATTTTGAAGTTACTTTTTGGGGTTTTAGTAAAAAATGCATTGAGGGTCATTTATGTTGTTAAAAGGTTGGCCTTGTTATTTCATTAGGTTTTACTATGATTGCTGGTTAGCCTTTTTTAATTTTTCCCTAAGTATTATCGCTTAAGTTTTGTGTCCCCGTAGTCATTCCTTTGATGAACAACTTAGGAGTATCGGTGTCATCCTAGGCAGGTTGCTTTTAGTTTACCACTAAAGTGCTATAGGTTTGTTTTGCATTGGTCCCTACAATGCTTTGAAGACCTTTTCCTTAATATTTCATTGATCACAACATCATAGGAGGATGCCATCTGTTACATTCTCATTGGATGAAGGAAGCATTCAAAGAGTCTTATTACGTTATGCCTGCTACCTTTTGTTAAAGGTTGAGCTACTTAAGATACATCTTTTTGCATGTGGTGATAATGGACGCAGGTGTTTTAAGGTTGAAGTTAAATTTGTTCGAGGGTTAATGGTCAAGGTAAGGGTTTTTATAAAGTGGGGAAGTAAAATAAGATCAGATCTAATGGCCCGCATGTGCCTACAATCAAAATATGTGAGGATAATAAGCATTGTGGCATTGTGAGATATTACCACATGTCCTTGTTGAGTCTGAGAAAGTCAACGGTGGGGCCAAAAAGATGAGTTTTAAAGGATGATGAATTGTGCCTATTTTATTGGTAATATGTTGGGATCTCTTTCCATGTAGGAATTCAATGTCAGATTGAGTAATGAGGATCATTCGATGGGCCAGCGTGGAGAAGATCGATGACCAGTTTTGAAACTTATTTCAAACTTGATTGAAGTTGTTTTTTGGCTTGAATAAACCATTAATGGCGGATGGGTATTTGGTAAGGATTTACAGATGAAATAAAAGTGATTATCTCAGCCATTTTAATCAGCAAAGCTTTCAGAGACGTGCATAATTCATCTCCAGAACCAAAGAAGCTCAAAGTGAGTTTTTATAGGGTGAAATTAGGGATTTTGTGAGATAAAACTATAAGTGCAATTATGATATTTTCTCAATTGTTTTTAGGCTATATATTGAAGTAAGAATTATGTTTTAAATTATGGTAAGAGGATTGCAAATTTTTCTAGGTTGTGGAATTGATAGAATTAAGTTAAAATCTATTGGAATTATTATTGAAATCATAATTTCTTGCTAGCCCTAGTTTTCCTCTGCTGATTAAGTTGTGAATTCAAAATTCCTAGCTTAATTACAATAGCATCCCAAAGGCCTCACTCTGGAAAAAAATGAGTATTAGAAGAGGAACCTATTTGATTATTTCTTGGATCTGTTGAAGCCCTCAACAAATGATTAATATTAGGGACAAAAATTCTTGTCAGGGAAAACCCTAGGTGATGGGTTAATTGATGAATCTTTCAATATTGTAGATGCTAGGTTGTGGATGAATAGATTGAATATGTTTAAACTACGGGTAGGGTAGAGAAAATTTAAAAATTCTTTGCAATATGATTTGGGAAAATTAGTTATTCCCAATGTTTTCATGGATGTAGATTTTCTTAGGGAAACTACAGATAGTTATGACCCAATTCTGAGGGTCATGAGGGGAAATGATAGGGAATTTTTACTTTCAGTCAAAATGGAGGAGATTCAAGAGGTGTTTGGTTTGTACGATCCTGCTTATTTGCTAGAGCCAATTAACATGGAGTTATTAAAGGAATATTATATAAGAATGAAGGGTTTTATTAGAGGGAACCTTCTTCTTTCTCAACTAGCCAAAGAAAGGACATAAAAGTATTACATTGGCCCTAGTTCGGTTGAGCTCTTCCCTATTGATGCTTTTGCGCCACGCCTAAAGTTTACAATTTAATCACTATGATAGGTGACAGGATTTCATCCAAGCACAATTATTCATATGGCCTATGTGCATATGGAGATTTAGATTCAATGTCACAACTTCATAGTGATATATGACTATGCCCCATTCCTTGAAGTGAAGATACATGATGGGTTGCAAAAGATCAAGGAGGGTAAGATTGAAGACCATTTCTTCTAGTATTCCTTGTTGATGTACATGTTGTTGGCATAACTAATGTAGAATGAAGTTGAGTATGTTGTGATGTTGAATTGATGATAGATTTCTCAGTTATGTTGTTTTCATTGATGTCAACTTAGTGTTTATTGGTTGATAGTGTGCCTATTATGTTGATGTATGTTTAAGAGGTTAAATTCCCAGCTGTGGTAAGATCTGGTGTGTGCAATAATACAAGAAGACTAAGTGATGTCTCTAGATTATATTTATATGATAGTACAAGTTGATCTTATGAATGGTGTGAGTTATGATTGATTGAAGGTCTACATGTCAACATGAAGAACAAGATGAGGCTAGGAAGGAATGCTTTTCTGATTGTGTCAAATAGGTTTGGACTCAGATGTTGTGGTCATGATATGTTTATCTTTTCTTGATGATACATTTTTACATTAGTATGCAAAGGGAAAATAGTTTTTGAACCATCGGTAACACCTACACCAAAAGACAGGCTTTTAGTACAAACCAAAAGTACAGATAACAAAGGTCACCAAAAGTGTTAAGTTCAAGAGAAACCTAACAAGACAGATCACACGAGAAACTTGACACAGTTTTCATAGTTCGACCCGAAAATGTTGAAGTGTAAAGTGAATGAGAAGAAATTAGAGAAACCTGATAGAGAAAGGGAACTTGATGGACAGATCACTAAAATAACACTAATAGACAGACAACAGAGAAACCCGAGCATCAGTTACTGAAAGTCAGTTATATCCTGAGAAATGTGGATCTGACTTCCACATCAGATAAAACACTTATGTTTTATATTTATCATTTGATTTGATTTAAAACCATTTCTTGATGGACAAGAAATGTAATTGTAATTATTTTAATTAGTCTAACTGATTAAAAACATGCAAACTAGGAGATCAAGGTCAAGTTGTAACCCTTTGATCATAGAGTTATATTTGTAATATGATAAACTCATTTAGGTCAAATCATTATATAAATAGATATGTAATCTATCAGACCACATGTATGTGAGGATGATAGTAGCGAAGGAGCACATCTATGGAGCAGACTAAGAGTTTCAAGAAGAAGAACAACAAAAGATGAAATAGGTTATCAATAACCAATAATCAAGGCTATCGAGAAAAAAAGGTATTAATCAATCACATTAGGTGATACATTATACATGTGAATTTAATGGCTCTATAATCAAAAATTGTAGATTTCATACACTCAGGTCATTGAATAATTTTTTCTACATTCTAATAAGTGTAGAAAATAGAAGAAATCCTTTCAAGAAAGGAGGATTTAACAATCCTTTGTAAATCTCTTAACCGAGTGCACACTAAATAATGTTGTTAAAGATCTTAACAGAGTAGACCTTAACTAGTCTCTAAATAATACTCCTAGCAGCGTAGATCATCAGAAGTGATCAAAATTGTAAGCCTTAACCGACCCCTTCCATTCTGTAGATAGTGAAGCTTTGTGGGTTTCATCCCCACCACATTTTTTACCTTCTAATAGGGGTTTTCTGCATTACCAAATCTTGTTTCATGTGTCTATACATTTCATGAATTTTTTACATGATTATTTAATTATGAATTTATATAACATACACAAAGATAGAATAGCATACATGGTTGGTTTTATAATTGATTAGTAAAGGATAAAAGGTTAAGTGATAGAAGTTTTAAGGGTACTGATTCACCCTTCCCCTCTAAGTACACCATTCCATTATTTCCAACAATTTGTATTAGAGCTATATATCTTAATTGGAAAAGCTTAAAGACTTAAGAGAAAATATCATACAATGGAAAGGTACAAGGTAGACAAGTGTATTGAGAATTAGAAGTTAGAGATACAGATCTTCTATGAACAATATAAATAAGCTAGAGTCAAGATGAGATAGTTGCTGGATGAAAGAAAGATTATGGCATCTCACTATAATGAAACCGACTATCATGAAGAGGAGATACCTGATCTATTTGAGTCATCATGATCTACATCTAGAAAAGCATCAGACACATCTGAAGAAAGCATCACAAGCCTGAATGAAATTGATCAACATCTGTCTGGACATGTGAAATCTCTACAAATTGGTCAAAAGACACAAATAGTAAGAATGATTGATGTCATGAACAATGCTAGACAAGATGAGAAATCAAGAACACTAGCTATTGATGATAGGAGGAAGATTACTAAAAATATACAAGAGAAAGAGTCAAAAATACAAAGACTTACAGAAAATCATCATGAGATCACCAATTAGATTATTCTTATGAGTTAGGAGGCAAACCGAATGAACATAGAGCTCATTGAAAGAATAAAATCTATTGGGGAGCTAAGAGAAGAAAATGAAAAATTGAAGCATGAAGTGAGAATTCAAAAACAACACAATGAAATGATTAAGAGAGTTGAAGATATTACAAAAAGGATGGATGATTTTATATATGGACAAAGAAGAGTCAACAACAATACCAGACTAGGGTATACCAAGAATGAAGAATCACGATACCAAGCTGATCCAAAGAATGTCTACACAAATCCAAGACCAAGAAGGAAGTCATGAAATCACTATGGAAAACCAAGCCACACATCAAATGTTTGCAGGAGAAAAATAAAATGTATTTCTAAATCTACACCTTCATTCATAGGAAATTGTTATAAATGTAACAATAAAGGACATAAAGAATATGAATGTAAATCTGAGGTGATACAACCAAAGAAGTAAACCTACATGGAAAATTACTGTCCTACTTGAAAAATGCATGAGCACACATCTCTTGAATGTAGGAATAAGAAAAAGAAAGCATGGAAGCCTAAAGAAAATGAAACTGCTTATCAACCAAAAAGAGTCGGTAACTTATATTTTTGAGATTACAATACATGGGAAAACTACAGAACATGTGGAAGATTTAGACACATTGCTACAAAATGCATGAGACAATAGATGAGAAAGTCTAGGAGATGGAATAAACCCAAAATATCATGTTTACACTATCATAAAGTTGGTCATCTAAGAAAGGACTGTGAAGACTGAGTGACAAAGACAAGCACTTTTTCCAATGGAAACACCATTGAAGACATCAGGAAGATGAGAAACAAAATGTGGAGGAAAGATAAAATCACTAAAGATGCTAGACCAAGAAATGAAAATGGTGACACCTTATCTAATGGATCTAGTGACATCACCACCCCCACCTAAGCAGAACAAGTAAGTATGGAACTACATTATACCAAGTTATATTTTGCATCAGTTTCATTATACATTGATGAAATGCCAAACTAGCATGATTAAAGATGCACTATGGTATTACTTGTTATGATTTTGTGAATTCAATCTCATCAATAAATTCTTACCACAAATCATCAGTGTACATACAAAGCTAATTTGTCTATAGTTACCGAGCTTCGTTAGTTAACACATAAAAAGCTAAGTCTCTAGTGTAAACCAAGATTCATTGGTAATCATGTAAAAAGACAATGTTGTCTTCGACATATACCAAGATCCGTCTGTAAATAGTCAAATGAGTTGAAACTTGGCCTGAGTATCATGTTCTCACCAAGAATGAAGTGTGTATACTACCTGAAAACTCTATCTTCAAACATCGAGAAGTGGGTAAGCATTTATGATATAAATTAGGGAAAAAAGTCTATAAATAGTCGACAAAAAAACTCATTATTAACAAAGCAATTTGAGCAAAGAAGTAGAGTGAAACTAGAGCACAAAGTGACCAAATTGTAGAGTGACTTCAACCCTATTCACAACACTCAGAAAGATTCCCAACAATCATAGAAGGTTGAAGTAAGTAACAAAATTCACCAATAACTCTATTTTCTTTTACGAGAAAAATCCCTAATTTATGAAATGATGGAAACTACTTCACAAACCTCCAAGATCAAGAATACAAAGGAGAAAAAGGTTAATCTAATCAAGAATACCACTTGTGAAGAACCTCATTATAAGATCTGTCCCTAGGTTGCTTCACAACCCATCAATGCTGGTGCATTCTCTAGTATACCAGCTAGGGTTTTGCTCATTGAGGATGTCCAAGCATATATTCACTATAAGATTGAAGAAATAGGAGATCTTGAGGTTGAGAAAGATTTAAAAAATATTTGCAAAGATGATGGAACAATCAAAGAAGAACCTAATCACATTGAATTGAAAGGGCTCACAAATTCCCTATTATTCCTAAAGGAATTCAAGATCGAATGGATTCGATTAGTGCTAAGCATAGTGCATGATTGAAAGATGTGGCTGGATGAGGTAAAACCGATAACCAGGGATTTTATACATGCTGTTACTAGTTATCCTATAACTGATAAAACAAAGGCACTAAAGCACCCCCCTCATGCTGATATTGTAAAGAACACATGAGAATTATGGTATGGAAGAGGATTAAAGGTATCCACCATCACTGATGATGAAATGAAATTTGGAGCATGTGTCTTACGATACAAATTATTTTAGGCTAACAGGATGAAAAGTATTGCATCTGGAGTAGTGGATACATCACAAAAATGTTTTAAGAAGGGACTACAACTAGATCTATCAGAACTTCTACTAAGGAAATTAGATGAGAATATGAGGACAATTAGGACTGCAAAGTCTAACTCATGTAAGTTTGGTTCACTCATTATGTGCATATTTTTTTATTTTCAAGAATCCTTCCCATCTATTGGTAATGTCAAATGGGACACTACCCGACCAATGACCATACAGATTAGTGAACTCATCAAATTACTAGGAGATAATTTTGAATCAATCATGGATGAATACTTCACTGGATTCAAAGACAAAATGCAGAAGAGGATGAGGATACCAGAACAACTGGTAGAAAAGTAAAAGATTGACATTTTCTTTATGGTGGGCACTGATAACACCTTTATCAAACCAGCTGTACCAAGGACAACATGGTTAGCTCCACTTGACTATGAAATCAACATAGATCAAGAAACAAATGCTATGAGGCATTGTTGAATGAACCATTGGACAAGTCACAACCTAAGTTTGTAACTTATGAGGAAGCCATGGAAAGGATAAAAAATGGCTTATTTTTGAAGAAAATTGATAGGAAGAAAGAGAAAATGGTTAAGACTTTGAAGAAAAAGCTATCAGTAAATAAAGAGGAAACAAGATAGATAGAAGAAACTGAGGGCCAGTCACTGGTCAGTGAAGCTCAGAAGGTGAGTGACTTAGAATCTGCAGAGTTTAATCTACAGAGTTTAATGTACAACCCCCAAAGAAGCCTAGAACAACTATTGCACAAAGGACAAGGAGTAAAACTGCTAACACAGACTCACCAGTTGTCAAGAAAGGTCAAGTAAGGACCTATAAAAGAAAGCCTCAAATAGGGAAAAAGGCACCAACAAAAAGAAGTTCATTAGAACCAAAGAAGATTTAGAAGATATTGAAAAGGATGAACAACCTGTTAAGAATAATTTGCCTACCACAATTGATGAGGTATGCGCATCAATGATCAAGTAAGGATCAATAAGTGAGCCTAAGATTAGAAAATCGTTAACTCTAGATCTTGAAGATCAGAATAAGTTAGAAGAATGCATCATCATAATGATGAGTTTATTTAAATATATACAAATTCAATTTGAAGATAAAATGCCACAAGAACTTATGGATATATTGTCGGCTAGGTGGACATATTCTCTAAAGGAAGAGAAACAAATAAGGGAAAGAGCCCTAGTGTCTATCATGCCACCTGAATCTAAGATGGAAGAGATTGAAGAAATGATGAAGAAAAATTCCAACAGGTTCTCACCAAAATTAAGAGCCTACCAAGCGCTAAAGGGACATATAATTGAAATTGATAGAAAAATTGAGGATGAATGGAGAAAAATACTTGATGTACCTAAAATAACACAAGTACTGAGACACAAATAGCACTTACCAAAAAGTCACACAATGAATAAGATCAGGCTAAACCAAGCCCCAAACATATTCTTATAACTGATGAGGATGTTAATGAAGAAGCATTGAACACAAAAGCTAACATGGATATGGACACTATATATGAAACATGGTCCGATAATACTATCATTGATATTACCAGAGGAGATCCTGTAGATGAGGTAAAAAAAGATGAAGATGTCATTGTTGTCCCAGCCCAAACTGACAAACAAGACAAAACTATAGATGTTGCATAGGTCAATATACCGAGCCAAATGCCACTGTTAATACAAGCTATTAACATAATCTCACAAAAGGAAAAATCACCCAAACCTGATGCAAGCATACCTGAGGATATGGGTAATGATGAATAGAAAAATAGAACTGATGAACAAAATGTCATAGATGGAGCACAACAAGAAATAGATGAAGGGAAGAAAGAAAAAAGGTGAAGAAGAGAAGAAAGAAGATAATACTCCTAAGGATACTGAAGGAGATGCTACAGATAAATTGAAGGTTGATGTGGAGACATCCACTTCCAACTGATAGGAAGATACTGAGCAGAAGGAAAAAGACACAACACCACAAAAGACTTCATCAAGCAAACCTAAGAAAGAAAAGGATCTTTCTTTGGTGCTATGTTCAAGTGCTTCCCACTCAACATCAAAGAAGAAGAAAAAGACAAAGAAGACCAAGCTACAACTAACACTGAATGAAATCATTGAGATACAAAAGTGTGACCCTTCTACATTGGATTTTGAATCTCTCCAAGAGTATGAGGAAATATGTCAAAGGAAAGCTATGCAAGAAAATCTAAGGAAGGAGCACAAATAATCCCTAGTGTTAGAAACTACAAGGGATATATTGACACAAATTGTGCTTGACATAGCTATTGATCAAGATTCTCCCATCCTTGATCAACTTTCCATTCTAGCCGAGGCCATCACATCTCAGAATGTGGATGTAGAAAAAGAAATTGAGGAACAAGAAGAACAAAAATATCAATACAAATTGACAGAAAAGATCAACCAAGAAGTGGTAGAGAACAAGGTAAAGCTCTCATAACTTTTAAATGAATTAGATCCAATAATTTATGAATCTATTGCCTTAATACAAAAGTTGTGCACTTTAGAGAAATTCACTAAGTAAAATAGTGATAAGATTGAACAAATAGATTCAGATCTAAATACAAGTGCATACAGTCTAACCATAAATGAAAATGTAATCAAGATGCATTTGGAAAAAATTATGAAATCTAGAAGGCTGAGACAAGAAATTATAGAGGCAGAAACCAAGTTTAGAGATGAAGTTACCGAGCTATAGGCTCTAATGCTACCAAATCCTACAGTTCTGCAACAACACATGACTTTAGCAAGATAGTTAATTACCACCCCATAGATATCTATAGCAGAGAACATTTATGATATGCATGCCCGAATCACACTGGAGAAAATGGCTCTTGAACACATATAGGAGAAATGGGTGAAACTATTAGAAGACATGAAGAATTCCCATTCTCATATTTTTGATAAGTTGTAAGTATACAGCTTTTCCCTTACTATCAAAAAAGGGGGAAAATGATATGTACAGTAGTAAAAATGGGAGAATGATATGATACAAAGGGGAAAATGATATGAAGATAAGGTGAAAAGGGAGTATAGTACAAAGGCAAGTGTACATGTATATACATATACTATATTGACATATAGATAGGGGGAGTCATAATGACAAGGTGAACACATGGTGTACATACTACACATTTTAGTATTTTGCATATATCAGTTTTTGATACTAATGTCAAAGGGGGAGATTGATGACACATTTTTCCATTAGTATGCAAAGGGAAACAGTTTTTGAACCATCGGTAACACCTACACTAAAAGATAGGCTTTCAGTACAAACCAAAAGTACAAATAACAAAGGTCACCAAAAGTATTAATTTAAAGAGAAAAATGACAAGACAGATCACAAGAGATACCCACCATAGTTTGCATAGTTCAACTTGGAAATATTGAAGTATAAACTAACAGAGCAGAAATCAGAGGAACCCATAGAGAAAGGGAACCTGATAGACAGTTCACTAAAGGAACATTGATAGATAGACAACAGAGAAACCCGAGCATCAGTCACCAAAAGTAAGTTATATATTGAGAAATTTGGATCTGACTTCCACGTCAAATAAAACACTTATGTTTTATATTTATCATTTTGATTTGTTTTAAAACCATTTCTTGAGGGATAAGAAATGTAATTGCAATTGTTTTAATCAGTCTAACTGATTAAAAACATGCAAAGTTGTAGATCAAGGTCAAGTTGTAAACCTTTGATCATAGAGTTATATTTGTAATATGTGAAACTCATTTAGGTCAAGTCATTGTATAAATAGATATGTAATCTATCAGAACACATGTATGTGAGGATGATAATAGCCAAGGATCACATCTATGGCTCTGACTAAGAGTTTCAAGAGGAAGAACAACAAAAGATGAAATAGGTTATCAAGAACCAAGAATCAAGGCTATTGAGAAACAAAGGTATTAATCAATCACATTAGGTGATACATTGTACATGTGAATTTAATGAATCTGTAATCAGAAATTGTAGATTGAATACACTCAAGTCACTGAATATTTTTGTCTACATTCTAACAAGTGTAGAAAATAGAATAAATCCTTTCAAGTAAGGTGGATTTAACAATCCTTTGTAAATATCTTAACCAAGTGCACACTAAATAGTGTTTCTAAATCTCTTAACAGATTAGACCTTAACCAATCTCTACATAATAATCCTAACAAGATAGATCAGCAAAAGTGATCAAAATTGTAAGCCTTAACCAACCCCTTCCATTATGTAGATAGTGAAGCTTTGTGGGTTTCATCCCCACCATAATTTTTACCTTCTAACATGGATTTTATGCATTACCAAATCTTGTGTCATGTGTCTATACATTTCATGAATGTTTTACATGCTTATTGAATTATGAATTGATATAAGATACACAAAGATAGAATAGCATACATGGTTGGTAATACAATTGATTACTAAAGGATAAAGGGTTAAGTGATAAATTTTTTGAGGCTACTGATTCACCCCTCCCCTCTCAGTACACCATTCCATTATTTCCAACATTTCTATGTTATGGGGTTACTATTGTGACCACATCATGATTTGATGGCTGGAAGACAAAGTTTTGAGTGATAAAAGGTCATTCAATAATAATTTAAAGATGTTCTTAGAATAGCCAGTCAGATCATTGACCAATGATGATGTATGATCTTGCAGGAGGTGGTTGTGTTCTAGGGATCATGGTGATGTTGAAGATTGATGAGGATTGATGAGTTGGCATTTTCTATGATCAGATTTCTTGGAGGTTGTGCAAGAACATTGGAAAGTGTTTTGTGGTTTGACTTTTCTTTGTCAAATCGATGAGCAATGGATTTGTAGGCCAACCTAAGTTTGTTAGAGAGTTTTATAGATTCATAACACATTTTAAGGTTTCTTCATTGAGCAGGAAATATTGTAAAAAAATTTGTAAGGTAGTTAATTTCCCTAATGAACATGTAATCTATAAATATGTAAAATGAATAAATGTACAAGTTTAGATCATGGATGAAGAGGTGCAATTGAGAGAAGAGAGAAGTGATAAGAGTGTTTCTATTAGAAGAAGAGATTGAGCTTGAACTAGATCTCTACTAGTAGAGAGTGCTACTTTCTCAGATAATTTACTTGTTGACCCACAATAGCTTGATACATATAAAATCATTAACTGCGTAGATCCTAATAGGTCTAAATTGTAAATCCTTTAACTAGGTGACTATTTAATTAGGGTTTGTAAATCCTTTAATTAGGTTACTCCAAGTAGGGTAAATCTCCTAATTGGTCTAGAGGTAAATCCCTTGACTGGGTGAATCCTAACAGGGTCTTACTCTTAATCAAGAATTTATAAGCTTTTAACATAGATAATCTCTTAAGCAGGCATACTTATGAAGAGTGCAGATATTTGTGGGTGCCATCCCTACACATGATTTTTACCAGTTGGATTTCCATGATAAAAACTTTGGTGTTATTGTCTGGCATGGTTGTGGATGTTTTTCTTTATTGTTTATTTTTTCATGCAATGTATTTCTATTGATGCAAGTGGTTGAACGGTTAATGAAAAGTTTAAATTGTTAGATTACTGATTCACCCCCATAGTTATCTTGGATCTCTTAATACTAACACATGTTCCTATATAAAAATGCATACTTCTTTGGAGAATCTATTGATTTGAGAAGAACAAATGATGGGAACGAGATGCTAGTACAAATGTGGAGCATGGATATGTCATGGGACAGGGAAGAGGCCATTTTTGTGAGATTTTATAATTGTTTTGATTCAAGGCTACAGGATAGATTAACCATTAATCCACCAAGGATTCCAGTGTAGTTGCATGATTTACTGAGGCCTAGGGAGAGATTCCCTAACTTAAAAATGGAAATTAATTGGGGAGATGTTATTCCTTACCCTCTTAGCACTGTTTTGAGATTTTATGGTTTTCTAGGGGTTCCCCATGTTTTTACTTATAATGTTCCACTTAGATTGGTACTTTCTAAAGTGATTTGGTAGATTGGTTACATCCAAGAAAGGTAATTGACAGGAAAGGGTAAGGGTACTATTTTCTAATACTATACAATTGTCCCTTACTTTGTAATTACAAAAGGAGGATGTGTCCATTTTGAAATTTTTTTTTATCCTTATGATTTGGGGGATAGAATTGCAAGACATAGTGATCCAAAGGGATTTTATGACATGTTCAGAGCTATAATTATCGGATCTCTACTACACTATGAATTCAATTACCCTAAGGATCTGATCGAGAATGATTTTTAGGAAGATCTTCAAGATGATAGGAAGGATTAATGGATTGCATATAGTAAGATTTTCAATATTGTTCAAAAAATAGATCCAAGTTATAATACTTTAAAGAATTTCAAACTATTCTTTGTGAAGATGAATACTTTGGTAAGTCATTTTGAAGAATTTATGCTTTCTCTGAAGGAGAAAAGTGCAATATTGGAGGATAAGAAGATAGGGGAAATGACTCTACATGTAAAAAATTCAACACCTTAGACTAGAGAAAGGTTTTCAGTTGTAACACCTTCATTACCACAAAGAGAGATAGATTAATTGAAGAAAGGACCACCTACTTACCTTTATCAATTAAGAAAAAATATAAAAGGATGAGAGGTGAATATGATAGTAACAGTGATGAAGAAGTGAGAAGAAAGGGAAACAAACTAATGAAGTATGAACAACCCACTAAGTCTCAGCCTAAACCACTCTAAGGGATATAAATTATTGATTTAGAGGACTCACCAGATAGAGGCCCTTCTCCTCCTCCTCCCCCTTCAACTCCAAAGAAAAAGGGAAAGGAAACAATTAAGGAACAAATTAAGGATCAAATGGAAGAAAAAATTTAAGAACAATATGTAGAGGAGGATGAAGAGGAGGATATCATTATTATCACTGGTTAAGATTTGTAGGTAGTCCTTCCTAAAGCACCAAGGTCACCATAGTTAGATTTCACTTCCATTGATATTCAAGGAAGAGATTTTAGATATGCAAGGAAGGAGGCCTATGATGAATTCCTTGATGATGAAAATTTTGTGAAGAGATAGGAATTTTTACAATTGGTATGGGTGATAAAAATTGATGAATACAAAATAAGGTGTGAAGAGAGGAAGGATAAAAATCCTAAAAAAAGTGAGCCATAAAATGAAGAAGAAGGAAAAAGGAGATGATGGAAAAATTCAATGTCATTACCCCTAAAGAGTTGTTAATGAAGTAGGAATCTTAATTCTTCCATAATGGGATATTGTTCATGCTATAGCATTTGATGCTATCAGAAAATCAAAATAGATATTTATCTCAGAGGAAGAGGCTAAGTTAGAATTGAAAGGATCAACATCAAGCCAAGATTATTCTACTTTGGCTATATGGTCACTTTCTAAGGAGTGTAATAATCCATATATAGGAGATCTTAACCTCAATTAGAAGGGAGATCTCATAATAAAAAGAGCCTTAGATAAACCAGGAGTAGAGGAAATAAGATTAACTTTAGATGTAGCCCAATTGTCTAAAGAAATTGCCAAAAGGGAGGATCTTGAGAAACAAGAGTACAAAGATAAGTATGAGCATGTTTTTAGAGAGTAAAATAGGACACATTAGGAGAAAATTGAGTTGAAGAAAAAGTTTGCAACTCCTGGAACAAAAACTATTATGAGCACCCCCTATTGCTCCTGTAATTACTTTAGCCCCTTCAACATAAAAGAAACCTCATGAAAATCCTATTGATGTTGTACCTCAATCTCCCCTTGAGAACACTCCTCCTATTTCTGCAATACAATCAATTGTTGAAGATCCAACTTAATCAATAGATCCAACTAAGGCTCAAATGTTAGAAAGAATAAAAGAGTTGAAAAGAAAATTTGAGAACACAAAACATAGATCAACCTTGAAACAAAGAGAGATATTCAGTTCATTTTTTACTCATCTAAATGAGAAGGTAGATGACATACTGATAAACAATCACTCTCTTTATTCTTTATTGGTTGATGATGTGAATATTTTTGATAGGGATAGAGAGGTAATTGCACTATTTTTCTCCAAGTGGGTGCAAAGGGCCAATTAATTGAAAATGATGTTTCTAGCTTCTAAGTTTCATGTTGATAATCCAAGTACACTTCAACCAACTCATTTGTTGGCGAAGTCAATTCAAGATTTTCAGGTGTTGCCAGAGAACATAGAAAATAAAGTTAGAGAGTTAATGAGAAGTTTTAATGAGATGCATGAAACACTAATACCAGAAATTATAGATGGGAATGGAAATGTCAAGCCATTACATTTATGGAAATAAAAGGTAGAGAAGGTGGTTAACTCTCAGGTTGATTTTATTTTTGAAGACCTTGATATTGATATTCTTGAAAATAACATGGACAAAATTATAAGTACATAAGCATTTTTTGAATATTGTGAGAGGGAAGAAAATAAAATAATAGTTAAATACATCCCATACAGGACAAAAGTAGATGAGGTCATGAATTTAAATTGGTAATAAGATGAAAAGTATAAAAAATGGGTAGGAATGTATTTGAATGAAGAGTAAGAGGCAGACAATTAATTATCTAAATGTTTGATGTGACAAAATTATAAATATTTTTGGTGTATTTTGTATAGGTTATCTTTTTGGAGGAAATAAATTAAAAGAGGCATGGGTCTAGATTAGTATCTTCATCAGAAAATGAAAAGTGGGACAAGTATAAGGAATATCTTGTTAAAGGAAAATGAAATTTTTTCTGTTTTGAGTTAAGATCTATTGACGAGGCTTTGTGACCTAGTCCGCCAACAGAGGTAAGTTGTCACCGGGTACTGGGGTACTGGCCAACTTTTATTGTAAAGGTTGTTTGAGGAAATGAGATTCCCCGAGCCTCCAAGCATGTGAGAGTCAGGTATCAATAGTGCGGGGCTCAGTTGGGAAATGTGACTATTTTGTTTGAGGGGGATAGCTGGTTATCTTTACTCATCTTCTCTGGGGATTTAAATAAGTGGGGTTCCCTGCAAGCACACATTCATCTAGAAAATAAACTTCAAAAGATACTTCAAGGTTAGAAATATTTCATCTACCTATAGTTATACTTAACATTCAAAACATCAACAATGCTCTATTACACTACACTTAATACTAAAGAAACACAGAGCCATCAGCTCATATTTAATCAATAGCAGAGGAAAAGAAGGTCGTTAATCTACTTGAAGTATTAGAGAAAAGGACATAAATAACACAAAGCATAAAATACCATTAACCTAGAAGTCAGAATGCTAACAACATCATTGAGAGAACTCTTCCTTCTTCATTAACATCTCTTCCAGCAAGCACTGGTGCATATTACAATGGTGGCTCCAAAGGAGTATTTAACTATTGAAATATTAGAAATTACGGAGCATTGAGCTTTGAAACTAAGAAGTGAGAAAACCAAATTGCTATTAGCTATGGACTACAAAATCATCAATTTCACCGACCCTTGGAATGAGGTTAGAGTTAATATTTATACACCAAGTCTGACCTAAAACTTAACCTAACTACTTTACATTTTACAATATAATAATATTTCTGGTGGTTGGTACTACCTGTGCCATGCTACAAAAGACCTCAAGACAGAGAAATTCTTACATGTCAGAAGAATAAGACAAGAAAAGAGGAGTGGAAGAATTGGCCTTGAGAATAGAGCTGGGAGGAGAAAGAAGAAATATGATTCCCCGAGGACTGAGGCTAGATTCCTCATAAATGGGAAAGTAACTCACTGTCTCTGATGTGCCAGGTGTAACATTGAAGCGGCACCTTGGGAAGACCATCTGTCAGAAACCCTCTTGTCGATCTGATGTGCCTTGTTGTGGTTACCCATTGTCTAACAAATTTTATTAACTACCTTGAAAGTGACCGGTCAGCCTTGAGAACTGGGACACATGATGTGGACAGAAGTCTTATTGCTGCTACAGAACCAGCTTGGCTCTGTTCTGAGATCTTTCTCCTAGATTTCTTAGGGTGTTCACAAACTTAAACTAAGGTAAGTCACCTCCTCTTCAAGACTCAGTCCCACATTGAAAATCTTTTCATCTCCTCCTTACTAAGCCTACACAAATAGATTCATTCTTCCCACTCAATCAATGTTTTTAGAACATTGCTTTCGTTCTCTTCCCTAGTCAGACTATTACCAAGCTCGCATAGGGTAAGATCTCTAGACTCTTTGCTGTTGCTTCTCCTACAGAAAAAAAAAAGGAAACTATGTACAAGGGCTCCTCTCGAGTTCCATCCCAACACATGACTCTCACCATGGATTCAGGAATTTCGAGGGGCCATTACTGCTTACAACCCAGAATGGGTGAAGAACTAAAAACTTACAAAATCAAAAATAAAATAACTAATCTAATTGCATGAAAAATGAAAAAAGAAGGTTGATATCCACTAAAAACATTATCTACAACTTCTCATTACTGGAAACAAAACAAAACAATACAATAATCTACAACTCTGTGATTTCCTGTAGCTTCTCTTTTCTTCAATCTCTACTCTCTCTTTTAGATCTCTCAAATGAAGTCTTGGGATGTTATTAATAACCATTCTCTCCTTGGAATGACTATAACTACCCACATATTCACAAGCATCTCTTTAGGAACCATTACAACTAACCATGCTGTCCATAAAAGACAAAATTCTCTTTTCATGGGCTGTTACGACTGACTTTACTGACCAACAGTAACGTAAAACTGACCACCAGTCTAAATCAATGCCAGTGTTAACTGAAAGTGTTAGAAAATAGTGTTAACTGACAGTATTAGCAAACAGTGTTAACTGATAGTGTTAGCAAATAGTGATAATCGATGGTGTTAGCAAATAGTTTTCACCAACGGACAGTGTTAACCGACGGTGTTAGCAAATAGTGATAATCGACAGTGTTAGCAAATAGTGTTCATCGACAATCAGGAAACCAACTAAGAAACCTAGCTAGACATGGATTAACCTAGTCATATCCATCTTAGGTAAAATAAATGACCTTCTAAGGTCCACACAAACTCTCCTGACTTGGCTAGAGTTAGTAAATGCCAGAAAATAAGGAGCTAGGGGTTGAGTTAGGTGTGCTCCTGCACCATACTCCCCTAGAAAAAAGAAAGGTTAATCTATCCTTGGATTGAGAATGTTTGGATCAATTCCCAACCTCTTGAATTCTATTTCTCTGATCCAAGTAGCATCAAATTCTTCTTTTCCATGCCATTTGACAAGGTGCTCCATATAGTCTCTACTCCTAGTCTTCTTATAGACCCTTGAGTCTAATATATTTTCAGCTATCATAGATGGAGTAGGGGATAATTTCAGATCTTTTACCTCTTGTATTACCTCTTGAAGGTTCTTATTAGCATCTTGAATTGGTCCTTTGTATGCTATCAAATCTACAATGTTGAAAACTAGTGACAACCAGATGTCTTCAGGAAGCTCCACCTTGTATGCATTGTTTCCATACTTTGCAAGTATCTTACATGGACCTAGCCTGTTCATTTTTAGGTTGTGAGGAAAACCTTTCTACAGCCTATGTTTGTTCAAGTGTACCATCACAAAGTCTCCAATCTGAAACCGAACATCCCTCTTTGTTGCATCCACCTTTTGCTTTACCTTTTCAGCATTCTCAATCAAATTCTTTCTCACACTTTCATGTGATTACCTCATTGAATGAGAAAATTCCTCAGCATTTCCACTACCATGCATTCCTTCCTTCAATTCTCTAAGCTCAAAAATTCCTCTTGGGTGAAAACCATAAACTATTTCAGAGGGACTCTTACCAGTTGATCTGTTCACTGTATCATTATATGCATATTCAGCTTGCCCAATGAGTTGGTCCCATGCTTGACCATACTCCTTTGTGAGGAATCTCAACAAGTTACCAAGACTCCTATTTACTACCTCTATTTGGCCATCTATCTGAGGATGATATGCAGATCCAAAAGACAAGTTAGTACCCATCTTTTGCTATAAGGTCTTCTAAAAATGGCTCATGAATTTGATGTCCCTGTCTGAAAAAATACTAAGTGGGAGTCCATGTATCCTCACCACTCCACTAAAAAACAATTGTGGAATGTTACAAGCATCATGAATGGTCTTACATGGTATAAAATGTGCCATCTTTATAAATCTATCGACGACAACATAAATACTGTCATATCCCTGCCTTGTTCTTGGCAAACCAACTACAAAATCCATGCTTATGCATTCCCACGTTCTGGTTGGGAATGGAAGTGGCTGATAAAGACCTGCATTAGAAGATGTGCCCTTTGCTTTTTGACACACTACACAACTCTCAACATACTGTCTAACATCTCTATTCATTCTAGGCCAAAAATAGAACCTAGTGACTAGCTCTTGAGTCTTACTGACTTCAAAATGACCACTAAGTGCTCCATTATGTTTTTCTTGGATCAAATTCTCTCTCATAGACCCTTTAGGAACACAAAGTTGACCTGCTTTAAACAATAAATCATTATGCAAAGTATATTCAGAAAACTCACCATGAAAGTTGTTCTCGAACTCCTTGCATACCTTGTAGATTTGGGAAAAATCTTCATCTTTAGCATATAGGTCTTTGAAGATATCAATACCTATGCTTTGTAGCTGAACTTCTTGGATTGTGAGTAGCCTTCTGCTCAATGCATTAGAAACCTTGTCATGTACACCCTTTTTATGTTTGATATTGAAACTGTAGGCTTGTAGATACTCCACCCACTTCATGTGCTTGCTGCTAAGTTTGTCTTGAGAGTTAAGGAAGCTGAGAGCTTGGTTATCAGTATATACTATGAACTCCTTTGGCAGCAAGTAGTGCCTCCACTTCTTGAGTGCTTGGACTAGAGCATACAACTCTA
>MU226068.1:1310748-1349769 GCA_018584345.1 Thuja plicata | reverse complement strand
TACAACTCTAAGTCATAAGAAGAGTACTTCTTCTTTGCATCATTTAGCTTCTCACTATGGAAAGCTACTGGTCTTCCTTCTTGGCTTATGACAACCCCAATGGCCACATTACTTGCATCACATTCTATTGTAAAAATATTATAAAATATTGGAAGAACTAGAGTAGGCAACTCTGCTATCTTCTCCTTGAGTGTTTCAAACCCTTTTTCTACTTGTGTTGTCCATTGAAACTTTATCTTCATCCCACCTCTAATGGTGTCTAACATAGGTGCACAAATCCCACTAAAATGTCTATTGAAATTTCTGTAATACTGATCTAAACCATGGAAACTTCTCACCTCAGTTGCAGCCTTGGGAGTAGGCCAACTTCAAATGGCATCCACCTTTTCTTCATCCATTTTGAGGTTACCTTGTGACAAAACAAAACCAAGATATACAAGCTCCTGCTTCATGATGTCACACTTCTCCAAATTGATCATTAGCTTTTCATCATGCAATTTCTTGAAAAAAAATTTCAAATGCCTAATATGCTCCTCCCTAGTTTTACTAAAAACTAAAATGTCATCTAGGTAGACAACAACAAACTTACCAATGCATTCTACCAATACCTCATTCATCAAC
This sequence comes from Thuja plicata, assembly GCA_018584345.1. Lineage (NCBI taxonomy): Eukaryota > Viridiplantae > Streptophyta > Pinopsida > Cupressales > Cupressaceae > Thuja > Thuja plicata. Next base: position 1,349,148 of record MU226068.1, on the reverse strand, counting down.
CTCATAAAAGTTGAGGGAGCATTAGACAAACCAAATGGAATTACAAGATATTCATACAAACCTTCTGTATTTTTGAAGGCTGTCTTCCATTCATCTCCTTCATTAATTCTAATTTGGTGGTAGCCACTCTTGAGATGAATCTTGCTGAAGTACTTTGCCTCCCCTAAAATAGTCCATTAGGTCTTCAATTTTGGGTATTGGAAACCTATACCTAATGGTGATTCTATTTATGGCTCTAGAATCAGTACAAATTCTCTAAGATCCTCCTTTCTTAGGTGCTAAAATAGTAGGGACTGCACATGGGCTTATGCTCTTTCTAATTAGGCCTTGGTCTAATAACTCTCTGATTTGTTTGGCAGATTTTTTGGGTAAGGTAGCTCCTGGTATAAAGTCAATCTTGTGGCTAAAAAGTATTTTTGGAGGTAGGGGAGTGGGCTGTCCATCATTCACAATATCCCCATACTCTTCAAGTATTTCTTTTACCTCATTTGGTATCTCTGATTTCTTGACAGAAAATTTATCTTTTGGCTTCAATACTAAAGCAAATCCAACTCCTCCTCCTTCTCCTAGAGTCTTCAAAAACTCATTCTCACCAACCATGAGCACACTTGGAATTGATGTCTTCATCTCTCCTTCTATTAGTGACTGAATTTTGATAGTCACTCCATCTTTCTTAAATGAGTATGCATTCTTGGTTCCATCATGCATGGCTTGGCTATTAAATTGCCATGGCCTTCCAAGTAGAAGATGGCATGCATCCATGGGAAGAATGTCACATAGAACTCTGTCTTTGTACTTTCCAATGGTGAATTCTACCCATGCTTGTTCTCCTACAAACACATGTTGTCCTTTGTTGAGCCATGGAACCCTGTATGGGTTTTCATGTGGAATCCTTTTCAAATTTAACTTGTTGGCTGCTTCTTCACTAATGTTGAGCCTAAATCAATAATGACTCTACACACCTTTCCTAAAATATTGCACTTCACTCTAAAGAGTGCTCTCCTTTGGCTTGGTTCTTCTTTTCTTGGCTCTCTGATTAAGGTCCTCCTTATCATGAGGTTCTCACCTTCTTTTGATTCTAATGGTACCTTAGATGGCTTGCTACTGCAACTAGATTCTTCTTGGACATAGTTAACTCTTTTCCCACCTCCTTGAGAAGTAGAACCTTTTTCAGGACACTGATATGTAGGATGTCCAAATTGCTGACAGTTATAACACTTAATTGAAGAGAAGTAAGATCCTCTTACTTGGTTATTAGTTCTTCCTCTTGAACTACTATTTGAACCTCTTCCACGGTTGTAACCACCTCTTGTGTTACTAGATTCTCCTTGATTCTTAGTGTGTTTGGACTCACTCTGATTTCTTCCTCCATATCCTCCTCTATGACCTCTGTTTTCTCTTCCTCTTCCTCTGCTATTTGAATCTTGATTCTTCTTCCATTCAAGTACCTAGCCACTTTCAGGCTTTCTTCTTCCATCACATGCGACCTTAAGCATATCTTGTGAAATTATTTAGTGTAGGAACTGACTTCTAAATATTTTTCTCTTAGATTCTTTATCTTTTTGTGCAACTGCACTTCATAATCATTAGGAAGATAAGTTTCCTTCATCTTGGCCACCATACCTTTCCAACTAGTTATGGGGTTCTTTCCTTCTTTTTCCCTTTCATCTTGGACAAACTTCCACCAAGTGAGACCAGTTCCTCTCAACCTTGTCTTGGCTATTCTTACTTTCTGAGCTTCAGTCACATTATCATAGTCAAAGTGATTTTCAAGACCTTCTATCCATTCCATTATTAATTCTGGTTCCATCTTGCCACTAAATAGAGGCACACCTTCTAAGGACTTACCACTCATTGCCTTCAATTCTTTCAGGAATGGCTCTTCTTGAAGCACATGGTCTGGCTTTAGAATAATGTCTTCCTCTGCCACTTCTTTACCCTTTCCATCAACTTCTCTCATTGGTTCACTGACTTCTGCAATCCTAAGTTTAACTTCTTCCAACTTAGTCACCATTTCAGCTAACTATTCCTTTAGGAGTCTATTCTCCTCCTTTTTCTCTTCCACATCTTTTGCGAGTTCCACATTGGTCACCATATTGGATGAGTTAACAAACGTTCCTATAGATAACATCCAAACAAGACACACCCAAATATTTTAGGGCTTTGATACCAATATGATGTGGATAGAAGTCTTGTTGCTGCTACAGAGCCAACTTGGCTATGTTATGAGATCTTTCTTCTAGATCTCTTAGGGTGTTCACAACCTTAAACTGAGGTAAGTCACTCTCAACTTCACCTCCTCTTCAAGACTCAATCCCACATCAAAATTATTTTCATCTCCTCCTTACTGAACCTACACAAATAGAGTCACTCTTCCTACTCAATCAATGTTTTCAGAACATTGCTTTCGTTCTCTTCCCTAGCCAAACTATTACCAAGCTCGCCTAGGGTAAGATATCCAGACTCTTTGTTGTTTCTTCTCCTATAGAAAACAAAAAGAAAACTATGTACAAGGGCTCCTCTCGAGTTCCATCCCAACACACGACTCTCACCATGGATTCATGAATCTCGAGGGGCCATTACTGCTTACAATCCAGAATGGGTGAAGAACTAAAAACTTACAAAACATAAAATAAATTAACTAATCTACTTGCATGCAAAATGAACAAATAAGGTTGATATCCACTAAACACACTATCTACAACTTCTCATTACTAGAAATAAAACAAAACAATACAATAATCTGCAACTCAATGATTTCTTGTAGCTTCTTTTGTCTTCAATCTCTACTCTCTCTTCTAGATCTCTCAAATGAAGGATTGGGATGTTATTAATAACCATCCTCTCCTTGGAATGACCCTAACTACTTACATAATTGCAAGCATCTCTTTAGGAACCATTACAACTGACCATGCTGTCCATAAAAGACAAGATTCACTTTTCACAGGTCGTTACGACTGACTTTACCGACCAACAGTAATGTAAAACTAACCACCAATCTAAATCAATGCTAGTGTTAACCGATGGTGTTAGAAAATAGTGTTAACCAATGGTGTTAGAAAATAGTGTTAACCTCTAATGTTGTACCATCAGTTGTGGACAACCTCCAATGCCTCTTTAACATCTTTGGCCCCGCTCTAAAATTCATGCACCATCTTGATGGCATCATGTGATCAGATCATTATCTTGGATAGTCTTGATAGCCTGCCCTGGTCAAAATCTCTAGCAAGCAGATATAGGGACTCCATCTACTCATCAAACTTGTTGAGGACATAGTCCTCTAGCGTACACATCCCAGTGGTGTAGGGATCAACTTGTGATACTCCAACCACAAATGCTTTAAATAGACCCATGGGGTATTGGGCAGCTGTCACTTTCTCTTTCAAGGCCTTAACTAGTTTCTTGCATACCTCACCCCTAAGGACAAGTTTGGAGTACTGGGCTTGGATGGAATCATATGATTCATCTCTGACAATCCCCACCTCTCTAGTGACTTCTTCACCTTTGTTGCAGATCTCTTCCATCCTAGCCTTCCATTTTTCATACTTAGCTAAATCTTGCTCCCATATAATAGTGAAGCCTTTTGCCTGGTTGAGAACATCGGCCTGATAAAGGTTCGGGAGGGATGCTGCCAAAAATTGTCTCATGGAGGTCACTTGCTCGGCGGCCCACCCATCTACAGCTTGCACTTTCTTCTTCATGATTCATAGAGAATCCACATCACCCTACACAAGAGAAAATATGGAGGAAGGGGTTCTAGGGTGGACCTCAGACAAGGGCTACGTAAGTTTTTCCAGAAGCATGAGGAGATTGGAATTTGTCTCTCTTTCCTCCTTTAGCTTCTGGCCCTATTTGATGTATCTAGCCTTTATTGCTTTGGTGGCTTCTTTCAGTAAATCTAGCTCACCCTGTTTGTCTCTCCTCCCCAATGCCACTTCTATTCTGTTGTAATACTCAGGCCTTACAGCCGCTGCCTCTACATCTGGTGGGGGTTTTGTGATAATCGCAACTGCACTACCTGCTAGATTAGTCCAGAGAGTATGGACTGTGTGTGCTTTCTTGGGATTTTTAGCCTCTACATTCTTGGCCATCATTTCCGCCAATGAGAGCATAGCACCTGAGGTCCCAGTCAGGGCTTTTCTTTTCTTTGACTCAACCAGCCATTGGTGTGGCTGGGGTGACTTTGTTATTAAGACATGTTCACTAAGATTCCTTTCAAAATTTGGCAGCACATTCTCAGAATGCACATTATCCTTGGGATCTTTCTCCCGCTCTTTCTTCAGTTCCTTTTCTTGTCCTTTTCCTTCTTCTCTTTCTTGTTCTCTAGAACATTCAATGTTTTCCACCATACTGGCATCTTCCATTGTACTATCCAGAGCCCTTTCCCCCATCTCAATATTATCTTTATTTTTAGGGACTTCATCCTTCCCAGCATCAACTGATCGTGTATTTTCATTATCCAAAAATTCTTGATCCATCTGTTTCTATTGTTCTTGGGCTTTATTGGCCTCACCTGTTGGAACATTTTCCTCCACTGGAACATCCTCTAGAGGTGGGTGAGGTCTCTGGCCAAAATTTAACAAGGCGGACGCCGTTACTACCTCACCAAATGTGCTCTGGGGCACTTGATGACCTGGAGTTACCAAAGGCATTTGGAGCATGATGATCAAGGGTATGGTTGATCCCATAGGTACGGGTTCCTTGATCATCAGTTTCTCATTTGTGGGTTGCCTTGGTGTGTTCTCAGTCTCTTGGACTGGTATCTTCTCCTTCTCGAGCCTAGTTTATACTTCTTCCCAAGCCTCTTTCTCAGATGTATAATTTCTACCAGGATTTCCTTTTCTATGGGGGCCTCTTCTTTGTCCTGAGATGAAATCTCCTCTACCAAATGACCTATGCCTTGTTGGAGGTACATGAGATCCTCCTCTGAGAAAGTTTTGTAAAAATCATCATGCGGGGGTGAGCAGTCTGAAATATCTTCTAGTTTGAGAGAGTCCAAACTAACATCCACTAGGGGCATCTCTGGCATACTGGGTCTAGTGGCTACGCTTGGTGTAGGGGTCACCTTCTTCTTCTTCTTTCTTATCAATGGAGCCCCAGTTTCTAGAATACTAGTAGACTCTATCTCAGCAAAAGTCTGTGTGTTCATCATGGCTATCAACGATGGGGATCCCACCAGGCGAGAAAATGCCATTGGAGCTACAAGGAGGCTGGAGGATACCTGCATACTTATTTTCTAGCTGGCCAACTTTGCCAACTCCATTTGTTGATGTAGTTGAGCCATCAGAAGGGTGGGAACTTTTGGAGGCACTTTGGGGACTGGGACACCCTCTTTCTCTTTCCCTTTGCTTGGGCTTGGTTCAGCGGCTGTGGAAGATGAAGAAGGTCTGAAATTGGCTGTAGAGGGAATGATATTTTTGACCATTGGTTTCTTTCAGGTGCTCTTGGGGAATGCCTAGGAAAAGTAATGGTGACTTGCTTCTATAATGGGGTGACATACCCCTTCAATTGTTGGGTCCTCGGGGGTACCCCAGTCCACCAGAGGAAGATCTAGCTTGTCTAGTCCTTGTTCTTTATATGCTGGATTCTCTAGTGGCCTGTCATCTTTAAATCCCTTTGGGAAAGTCTGAAGGTCTAGTACTTTCATGAGCCCTTTGATCATCCATGAATGCTGTCAGGCCTGGAGATCAAAACTATCTTGACAATCTACCCAAAATTCTTCAATATCTACTTCATGCGGTGGGGAATCCCGGGGAAGTGTTGCGGTAATCTTGTCGAGAAGATTGTAGTTCTTCTAGGCATGGTGGAATTCCACCAGGCCCAGGTTCTTCAATTCAATGTCTACCTCCCAAGCTGTAGTGAGGTTGCATGTATAATTCCCACATGAAAAAGTGAATGGAACGTTGATGACCTTCTTCGATGTAAAGAAGGTGTGCAGATCCATCATCTGCCGACATAACTCTAAAAGAATAATTCTATCCCCGTAATACCAGGGAAGAAGATGGGGCTTCCCATTGAAGCTTGTCACCCAAATGTAGGTGTGATGTTGGAATTGAATGAAATAGGGGCCGTAGGAGCTGACCAGAGTCATCACCACTTGTGATAGTCTGTACCCAAAATCATGAGTAAGTTCTAGAATGTTGTGGTAAATGAAAGTATCATTTACCCAGTAGAAATTTGAGAAAATAATTTCCCATTGCACTTGGGGATAATGATCCCATGGTTTCATTTGGCCCAGGCCATTTCCAAGATCCCCAACTGTTCCCAAACCTAGAAAATCTAGTCTTTGTTGTGCTAGTTCCCATAGCACGTATGACATCATGTAGAACTTGGAATTCTCTACAATGGGCTTCAGCTACTTGTCTACGTGATTGGATATGAGGGTTTCCCAGTTGAAAGTTTGATTGCTAGTGGTGATGCAATACAGAAAGTAGTACATCCATGCTAAGAAATCTTGGGCATGGGGCAATCCAAAGATCTTGCTTAAAAATACAATTCCCGCCTGAATGGGCTCTTTGAACTCCCCGCGGGGAACCTCCAACTTCATCCTCTTGTAATCCATCTTTGGGACTTTTAGCCAATAACTATTGATATGTGCCGAGAAATGAGTTCAGTGCCCTCAAACTCTTGCAATGTCTGGAGTCAATTTTGGATAATGGATCCATTGAATTGTGGGATCCCCATCCCCGAGGTGAAATTTTCCACGTCCAAGGTGATGAATGTTGTTGGGTATTGTAGTGGCTGAGGATCTAGGAGTAAGATGATCTGAGTTGGCACATTATACAATGTTTCCAATTGGAGTATCAACTCTAGTGATTGCACCAAACAAGGAAATTTTGCCACCTTGATAATGCTAGAGGGAGCGATCTAAGTGGCTAGATTATATCCAGTGGCCTTCAATCTGTAAATGGCTTGAATCAAGCCTTGCACTTCTGCCCAAGGTCCTGGCCCTATGTCCATTACCTCTTGAACTTTGGACTCTATCTTTGATCCCACAATGGTACCATCCTTGGGATATTTGGAGGTCAAGGGCATCTTTGCCAACAATCTCTTAGTCTTGGTTTTGGTGGCCACTCAGGTGGACATGGTAGGCAGCTCTGGGATGGAAGGAGGGGTGATCACTTTAGACATTTTTGATCAACTTATCCGCAACCTACCAGATTGGAGAAATATTAGAATGTGATATATATAAGAGAATAATAAAACTCCACGGAAATCGTCACCACCCTGCATTTGTTCAACAAGTGTCAGCATACATAAAAAATTCCCAGAATACATGTGATAAACATTAATAGGACTCCAAGGGAAATTGAACCAAATGACAAGGGGAAACATAGGAAAAGGAATTAATTAGGGCCTAGATCCTGAATAATCTAGCCATTGCCATGCTAAGGTGACCAGTAAGTAACCGTATTTGGCTGACATGGGTTGGCACGTGGTCAGGTGGCAGGAAACATAAAGGCATTAATGGCAACAAGTGGGCTAACACAAGGTTAAATAAATGCCAGATGGGACATGGTTTGAATTCCAACTCATGAGAAATTAATCCTACCATTAAGGTGATGAGATGGAGGAGAGAGAAAGCTACCATGGCTCAAACTAGTGAGGTGTCGAGTTTGAACCATGGCGACTCCATCTCAACGAGCTCGGTCTCATGGGTAAAAATGCAATGATGAAGCGCGAGGAACTTGCGAGCTTGGAAGGATATATAAAGTATATACACATAAAAATAAAGAGCTAAAACATATATACATGTGATATACAGAAAATACACAGCATTTATAGATTTATACAAATTTACAACTATACACATATATGCATGAACTAATCTAAGGAAATGTACATTATTGACATTAACCTACAACTGCGCAGAAGGTGGACAACCTTCTGGTAGAGCCAATCCACCAACGGGTGGAAAAACCCAAAGAAAAACACGAAACACAAAACCAATAGAAAAAGCAAAGACCCAAGAAGAAGAGAAGGAAAAACAAGGAAAACACAGAAACAACAAGAAAATAGGGAACCTACCTAAAATCCAAAGAAGAGCAGGGAAAGAGAACACCAAGAGCACACCTATGACGAGCTCTATCTTGAAATAATCATGAATAGGTAACTTGAATCATTGGATAATAACCCACTAAGCATAGAGTAATCACAACTTAATCACAATTTGGTCTTCTAAGAATCACTCTGAATGCACAAGTGTTTAATCGTGGCAACTATAAAAGCGGTGTTTAATTAGTATTTATACCTGAGGTAAAAATCTAGTTACCCTCTTCTCCACAAACTCTTGAATAGGAAAACATCCAGACTCTGGGCTTGGGGATTCCCTGTGACCATATCTTCTTGCAAGAAGAAGACATCATGGCGGAGAATCCCAGAGTCTGGAATTTGGCTCTAGAGAGAACAATATACTCCAGGAGTGGGTCCTAGAGACACAAAAGACAAAAAAGAAAAAAGAAAACAAACCCCACAGGAGGGAAAACCAGGAGAAGAAAAAAAAGGAAACAAAAGACAAAGCAAGAGCCAAAGCGAAAAAGGGGGACCCAAAATTTTGCACACAAAATGTAGGGACGGGTATGTAGGGCATAAAAAATGGTGACTATTTGGGACAAATGCCTTAGCACATTTGAGAACCACAGAATCTCTAGTTAGCAAAACTAGAACCAATCATTACTCAGGCAACCTGTCTGCAAGGCACAAAGTGTCTGAGAAAATCTGGCTTTTACATGATTCAACCCTTGGTCTTTCGTCAGTTGTGCAGTGTGTGCTTTGGAATAAAATCAAGCCGATGACCTTTGGGAGAAGATGAGAAGAAGCACTAGATATATTAATCCAAAGTCATCAAATTTGTTCGTTTCTCCTAGATACCAGAGTTTCTCCATCCTTTTCCCTTTTTATTTGTATCATTTTATTCTTTTCTTGATGGGAGGGTGGTACTTCTTTCACCATTAATCTTAAGCTTAGCTAAATTTAACGGTGATACTTCTTTCACCCTTCCATCCACTTTAATTTTCTAAATAGGGAAGAGAAACTCTGAACCTGGGAAGAATTTTTAAAACTTCAGACTCGGGCCAACAAACCAGTGTGACTGATCTACTCTCTGTGTGTCTGATTACTTGTTCCTTTTGATTTTGATTTAACTGATTGCCAAACTTCCTGGGATAAATTTGATAAAGATTACTCATAGATTGTTACCAAAATTACAATAACTCTGGAGACCGGACCAATTCCACCATGCTAACAATAGATCCCAAGTTCACCATAATTCAAAAGGTACCATCCCAGAGACTAGATGTTATGCGAAGCATACTAGCCTACAAAAGGGGGAGAAAAACACTAGAAACCTAGAAAAAGAAAGAACAAATTTGAAAGGAAAACAAAAGAAAAGGGGGCGGTCTTGGAGGAAAGCCAACCAAAACTATTTACAAGGAAAGGCACTCCAAACGGAGTACCGAGAAAGAAATATTTACAAGAAAGAATATTTACATATAGTACAACTCTAGACAAACCTGCCTTATTTGAAATAATGTTTGAGAAACTATCCATTAATGGGAAACAAGATGGGTTCTCTGGTCATGGTATTGAGACAATAGGTATTTCCCCCTCAGATCTATGAGATAAAATATGGTCTAAGCCAGAGTTGTTGAAATTTAGGGTGCTTTCCTTTCTTTTCTTGGGCTTCATCCCACAAGAGGATTAAGTCCAAAATTTGAAAGGCCTTATATAGGAAACTTTGGTCAAACCATCATTTCACTACTGCTTGATGATGCACAAAATTTCAAGGGCTACATTTCTTTGTTCCTCCATTCGCACAAAATTTAAGAGCCAGACCTCCACAATATTGTCTCGGTTGCTAAATTTCTACATAAATTGTAAAACTAGGATTTGTAAGTTAATGGGGAACACCGGGTTTTGGTTGTAAACCAAATGGAATAGGGATGTCCACAGGGCAGCCTTAATTTGGATATGATCTACCCAAAGGGTGAATCTTAGCTTTTGGTGCCAGTCCCGGGGATTCTGTTCTAACAGGTGTTTGATCACTTCAAGAAAATTTTTGTTGGTTGATTCAACAACGCCATTCCCCTGGGGGTAATAGTTGCTAGAAAAATTCAGAGTGAACTTTTGGTCATAGGTCCATTCAAGTAATTGTACTGAAGAAAATGATGGACCATTGTCACATACTATAGCGAAGGTCAACCCAAATCTTGTGACAATATTTTCTTCTAGGAATTTTATAACTACGTACGCCGTATTGTTTTTGCAAGGTATTTCTTCAGACCACCTAGTGTAGTAATCAGTAGCATTTAGGATGTACTGGTGGTTGGTAGATGAGTTGGGGTTGATTTCTCTGATGAAGTCAAATTCCCATTGGGCAAAGGGTCTAGGTTCACAAACTAGCTGCAAAGGCATGGCCGGGTTTCGCTCATGATGTGCCACAATTTGACAAGTATGGCACTTCTAGATGTGAGTGTAGACATCTTTAAAGATATAGGGCCAATAATATCCAGCCCAAAGGATCTGATGGGAAGTCGTGTTAGCTGAGCCATGCCCATTTCCAAACTACCTGTGGAATTATTCAATTATTTTTGCACCTTGAACCCTATCGATGCACCAGAGGTACACTCCTTCATAGTTCCTGCAAAAAAGCGTGGAATTTTTTATCATGAAATGTGCACTTTTCAACCACAGGGTGTGGTGTTTGTTTGGATGCAATCCCTTAGGGAATCTATTATTTAACAAAAAGTACACTAGGTCTGTATACCATGGATCTCGAGTGATGGACTCTATGGTATATGTCTGACATTCGATGTGGGGTGTCTCTTCTTCCATCTCTCTACATAGTCCTTGGCCTCAAACTATCTTCATGGGTTGCATTTCCAAATCATATTCTTGGAGGATGGCCATCCATTTCCCCCATCTTTCACCCAATTCACTCTGCATCAACAGAGATTTCACCGTCTAGTCCGGGATGATAGAATGCAATTTGCTCCAGAGAATATAATGCCAGAATTTCTCTATGGTGCGAACAAGAGTAAAGGCCTTCTTTTCCAAGGATTAGTACCAGAATTTAGCATTCTTGAAGGGGGAGCTCATGTAATCTATTGTTCATTCTTCTCCTTCAACCTTCTAGGTCAATACTACCATGGTAGAATGTGGCAAAGCAAAGGAATAAATGTAGAAAGGGAGGGAGTAGTATGGACTAGCCAGAACTGGTGCCTCCATTATCATCTTCTTGATCTGGGAAAATGCCCGCTTTGCTTCAGGACTCCACTCAATTTTGGTATCTTTCTTCATCATTTTGTTGAGTGGTTTCACGATCTCAGCAAATCCAGTGATGAACCACTGGACAAAATTGATATTTCCAAAGAAAGATCTCATTTCCTTCTTGCTACCAGGCATTTGTAGGTTCATCAGCGGTTCAACTCTCTCAGGGTCAATGGATATACCCTTCTCAGAGACAATATGCCCAAGAAACTTCCCTTCAGTGACTCTGAATATGCATTTCTTATGGTTGAGGGGTATTCTATACTGGTGACATCTCTCACAAATCTGGGCGAGGTGGGCAGAATGATCACGCCTATCCTAGGAAAAGATGGTCAAATCATCCATGTAGATGATTATGCACCAGTTCACAAGGCCCTCAAACGCAAGTCCATGTCCTTTTGAAATGTAGCCCTTGCATTAATCAAGCTAAAGGGAATTCTCCGATAGGCAAATGTTCCCCACTTAGTGGTAAACATCATTTTGTGTCTATCCTCATATTTAACAATGAATTGGTTATGCCCGGAGTACCCATCTAAGAAGGACATCATTTGTGATCCATTTATGATCTGCAACACCTCATCCAACAAGGGGAGAGGGTGATTGTCTTTCTTAGAGGCCTTATTCAAATTTCAGAAATCCATGCAAAGGTGGATCTTGCCACTTTTCTTCCTCACAGGGAATAGGTTGGAAACCCATGTAGTGTGCCAAATGGGAAAGATTATCTGGGCTGACAATAGTTTTTGGGCCTCCTAATGAATCAGAGGCTCAATCAATGGGTTGACTGGTCATTGCTTTTTCTAGAAGGGCTTAGCATTAGGTTTGAGTGGGAAAGTATGAGTCATAATGGATGTATCATAGGTTTTCAAATCCTTATACCCCCATGCAATTATGTTTATGTATTCTCAGATTACCATAAGAATCTTCTCCTTCTCCTCAGGGGAGCAGGAGGTGCTAATGTGTATCATTTTCTCTTCACCGGGCTAGCCGATGTTTAATTTCTCAAATTTTCCTCTCTTAGAGGAGAATGATATCTTTTCTCAGCCCCAAGGGTCTGAGTCAAAGATTCATTCAAGTGCAACCATCCCCTTCAGGATGGTGTTGGTCGGTAGGTCCATGATCCCATCATCTTCATCACCCTGTCCAGTATCATCATGATCTCTCTCTTCCACTATCTGGTCTTCAAAGACACCAACATTGGCCATGAAGGCCAAGATATGTTGATCATCCTTAGAGACTTGAAAATTGGTGACATTATCTGGAATGGACAGGGTGGGGATCATCTCAATGGAAAATCTCTGTAGTCGTGAGCTAGCCATGGGCTCAAGCGTGTTGGCTGAAATAGCAAGGGCATTCGGGACATAATTTCATCTCCAGGGGATAAGATCAATGCAAAAAGCATTGAAATATTCAATAAGGCTCCATGCCTAGTTACGGTATGTAGCTAGCCTCTTATCGTGACAGGTATATTGACTCCGGAGTTGTTTAACAATCAACTTTGAATCACCTAGGGCCTAGAGGCGAGTGTTTCCTTTCCTTAGTACAAATAGGGTTCCCAAGTATAGGGCCTTGTACTCTATGATGTTATTTGTGTAGTTGAAATACATATTATAGGATGCACAGAAGGATTTCCCTCACAGGTTGATTAATTCCACTCTGGCCCCACAGCCTTGTTTGAATCGGGACCCATCGAACTTGAGGGTCCACAAGTCATTGTTTGTTGTCTGGGGCTGAGAAAATGAAGTGGTCTTTGGATTGTTTTTGGGAGGATTGGGAGGATTTTCCTCTGGTGTTGATGGTATAGGGGTGAGGTTTGCCTCTGAGAGATTTCTGGTTGGGATTCTCGGACATGTGGTACCGAAAAGGTGCTGCCGGTAGAAGTACTAGGTCCCAGGGAATCAATTGTGTGTTCTTTTCTCTGGAGGGCATCTATATGTTGGGTAGTAGTGGCCAAGAAAGGTTCACATTCTAGCTCTGAATATTTTTGATAATGCACTTGGCACCAAGTGCCAGACAAGAGTGTGGTGGGGGCCTCTGCAGCACCCTGAGAGTTAACCTCAACCCTCAATTTTTCTTCCAGGTCCTAGGTTCTCTGGAGAACTATAGGGTCTTCCTTAGGGGTGAAATTGAATGTTGGGATTTCAAGGTGTTGATGCACCTTGGGGAAAGTCACAGAGAATAGGACCTCATTCACCCTCCCAACTTTGGTGAGGGCCTATCTCATTTGGGGTTCACTTTCAACCTGGATCTTGTTAGATTCTCCTTCCCAAGGGAGCCATAAGTGGGAGAAGTCAGTTGAGAAGTATTCATTTAGGGATTTAGACCAATTCCAACTTAATAACATCCCATAATTCTCTGGGATATCTACCACTTGGATGTCGATTATGCTGGCTATCCTGGGGTCCTAGATGAGTTGAATCTGGACATTCTTCAGTTCACCCACCATTTTTACAGTAGTTTTATCCAGCTAGATTACTGGACCATTAGATGGGGTGGGGTGAAATCCTAGCTTCTGGCATATAGATAAAGGCATGATGTTTCCCAAAGCCCCAGAATCTACTAGGCAGTTGTGTATTTTTTTTCCTTGTATATTCATGCCTAGTAGGAAGGGAGGATCTTTAGTATTTCCCCGAAAGACAGCCGCGTTGGCGTCCTCAAAAGAGATAGTCTTGGGTGGGCGACTGATAGCTTTTGGGTTTCCCAAGAGCTTTAGAAGAGACTTCTGATTGGGATAGTTTAGTAAAACCTCCATCAAGGTCATGGAGGTGGTGGTTTGTTTTAATGCCTTTGTGATGTCGAACCTTACTCCCGGGAATTGGTGGCTTCCCTCGACCGGGTCTTTTGCTTGGTTAGAGCTAGGGATTTTTGGAGGGATAGATTGATCAGTCATATTTTCTTGGGGAGGAGTTTCCTTGGGAGGTGTGGTTGTGTAAGCTAGTCCTTTACCAACCTAACTCTGAGTGTTGTAGGGAGTCCGTGGGTTGGTGAAGGCATTGGCCTCAAAGGCTGGGATAGATTCATCAAAGAACCCCTATAGTTCGGGTCCTTCTTAGCATTCCTTGTTTGTTCCAAAGAAGATGGTCTCATAGGTGAAGGCACCATGAGTGGGCTCTTATATAGGAGGTTCTGGGGGAGTAGGATTAGAAGCCTATTGTCTGTCCAGTTGGGAAATCATGATGACTTTCTCTAGTGTGGCATAGTTTACCTTATTGTGGGAGCCTGTGTCGTGCAATCTACACCAGTTGGTCATGGGCTGGAAATATATGAAAGGAACGAAATGGAAAGGTCTAGCACCACTGTGGCTAGTGTTTTGGTTCAGAGGTGGACCTTTGATACTATCATTATTATTCCATTTTTGTTGGTTGGGCCGAGGACCGTTGTTGTAGTTTCTTCCTCTGGAATTTTTGTTTTGTTCACCGGAGAAAATGTTCCCTCTCTGGGAATTAGAGTTCTGGGGTGCGTAGGACCCCACCTTCAGCTAACCCATGTCCATAGTTAGTGTGGACAACATTTTCTAGAGAGATTCAACCTTGACGGTCAACTGGATATTTGCATCACAGTGTGACGGTTGTTGTTGTTGGTTTCCCAGGAAACTTGTAGCATTTTCCGGAGTCAAGGGAAGAAATCCTCCAGTTGTGAATGACTGGAAGAAAGGCACTCTAGGAAATTGTGTTGGTGGTTGTTGCATTTTCTATGGCTGTTTCCAGGGAAAAGATTCCAGACCTGGTGTTGTCTGAGTTTGAGATAGATACACATACTAGGCCTACTGGTCTATCGGGGGTGGTGGGGGATTCATAGCCATTGTGGGGGAACCCATTGATAGATTGGGGTTATATCCTCTTACATAAGAAGTTCCACTGGGGATCATGTTAAATGGCATGTTCTACCCAAGCCTACCTAGGGATTTGTTAAGACCATGGGCCAAATCCAAGGCTAGGCTATAAACCTTCACCAAACTATCCTGGTTGCCTGGGGTGGTAGTTCTCTAGAGGAGAGTAGCAATGAAGGGGTCCATCACATTGAGGTAAGTTTGGATAGTTACATCTGCGGATGAGATGAAGGGGCCCATGCACCGCTTCAAGGTGCTTTGGAACTAGTGGTTGAATGCTGTAAGGAGCTCATTCAGTTCCTTCCTGATAGAAATGAACTGGCTATGGGACCATGCTAGGTCCACGTGTATGTGGAAGGCAGCCACAAAGGTGTCCTCCATGTCCTACCAACTATTGATGGAGTTGGCAGGAAGGTTAAGGTACCAGTTCATCTCATGTTGTGCCAAGGATAGAGAGAACATCTAGTTCACAACATCTTGATGTTGAATCTAGTGTCAGTTCATGGCATCTTTGTATGCCTGCAGATGCTCTTCTGTGGTTCGTGAGCCTAAGTGCTCATATCAAGGACAAATATTTTTTGGGTGCAAAGGTAAATTTTTGGCTGCACTGGGAAAAGTTCCCATTGGGGACCTGATATTTCCAAAATACACAGCCATTGGGGGTGTTGGATTTTGACTAGGTTGAGTGCTAATTCCCAAGATTGTCTGGGGGACTTGGGTATTATGGGATGTGCTAGATCCCTAGACAGTGGTGGCTAATTTGACTTTTGGGGTCTGTTTCTTTCGAGTGGGAGGCTCGAGTTTGATAAAATTTCTAGGATTGGGAGTTGATCTAAGGACTCTTTCAAATCTCACTGGTGAGAATGATCCAATCCCAATAAAGGCTTGACTCCTAAAATTATGGCTTGGGGAACCCTCAGGCGGTATAAAATCTGAATGCTCAGAGGGGGATGATTTCATGCCCTCCTTCTAGTGCCAGTTTTTGTTGATGGGGCTTTGTGACTGGGTCCGCCAACAAAGGTAAGTTTTCACCGAGTACTAGGGTACTGGCCAACTTCACCTATAAAGGTTGTCCAGGGAAATGAGAATCCTTGGGCCTCCAAGCATGTGAGAGTTGGGTCTCGACAGTGCAGGGCTCAGTTGGGAAATGTGATTTTTTTTTTGAGGGGGATAGCTAGTTATCTTTACTCATCTTCTTTGGGGATTTAAGTAAGTGGGGTTTCATACAAGCATGCATTCATCTAGAAAATAAACTTTAAAAGATACTACAGGGTTAGAAATATTTCATCTACCTATAGTTATACTAAACATTCAAAACATCAACAATGCACTAACACACTACACTAAATATTGAAGAAATACAGAGCCATCAGCTCATATGTTATCAATAGCGAAGGAAAAGGAGGTCATTAATCTACTTGAAGTATTAGAGAAAAGGACATAAATAACACAAAGCATAAAATACCATTAACCCAAAAGTTAGAATGCTAACAACGTCATTGAGAGAACTCTTCCTTCTTCATTAACATCTCTTCTAGCAAGCACTGGTGTGTATTACAATGGTGGCTCAAGGGAGCATTTAACTACTAAAATCTTAGAAACTATGAAGCATTGAGCTCTGCAACTAAGAACTAAGAAAACCAAATTGCTATTAGCTATGGACTGCAAAATCATCAATTTTGCTGACCCTTGGAGTGAGGTCAGACTTAATATTTATACACCAAGTTTGACCTAAAACTTAACCTAACTACTTTACATTTTACAATATAATAATATTTCCAGTGGCCAGTACTACCTGCACCATGCTACAGATGACCTCAAGATGGAGAAGGTATGACATGTCAGAAGAATAAGACAAGAAAAGAGGAGTGGAAGAATTGGCCTCAAGAAGAGAGCTGGGAGGAGAAAGAAGAAATCCGATACCCCGGGGATTAAGGCTACATGTCTCATAAATGGGAAAGTGGCTCACTATCTTTGATGCACTAGGTGTAATGTTGAAGCTATACCTTGGGAAGACCATCTGTCAGAAACCCTCTTGTCAATCCAACGTGCCTTGTTGTGGTTACCCATCTTTTGACAACTTATATTAACTACCTTGAAAGTGACCAGTCGGCCTTGAGAACCAGGACACGGATCACTTACAGAATATAAAAAATGTGGGATCCAGAATTTCAGGACCTAGGAACTTGCATTCTGAAAGAATGAATGAATACAACTGAAACATGGTTGGCGAGATTCTCTGGGCTCCGGAGAAATTTTCCTGTTCCTTATGATTTTTCCCAAGCTTCCAATACTTGGCCTATGATTTCTTCATCTACACCTCTAATGCTGTCCCACTGGCTATGGACAAACTCCAATACCTCCTAAACATCTTCGGCCCCACTCTGGAATACATCCACCAGCTTGATGGCATCATGTGATCGGATCATTGTCTTGGACATTCTGGATAGCCTATCCTGGTCAAAATCTCTAGTAGGCGGATACAGGGACTCCATCTGCTCATCTAACTTGCTGAGGACATAGTCCTCTGGGGTACATGTCCCGGTGGTGAAGGGAATGACTTGTGATACTCCAACCACAAATGCTTTAAATAGACCTATGGGGTATTGGGTAGCTGTCACTTTATCTTTTAGGGCCTTAACCAGTTCCTTGCATAGCTCACCCCTGAGGAAAAGTCTGGAGTACTGGGTCTGGATGAAATCGTATGATTCATCTCCCAAAATTTCTACCTTTATGGAAACTTCTTCACCTATTTTTTGGATCTCTTCCAGCCTTGCCTTCCATTTTTCATACTTCACTAAATCTTGCTCCCATATAATAGCAGAGGGTTTTTCCTGGTTGAGAAGAACATTGACCTGATAAAGGTTCGGGAGGGATACCACCAGAAATAGTCTCATGGTAGTCACTTCCTTGGCGGCCCACCCATCCAGAGCTTGTGATTTCTTCTTCATGATTCATAGAGAATCCACAATGCCCTGCACAAGTGGCAATTTGGAGGAAGGGGTTCCAAGGTAGACCTCAGACAAGGGTTGTGTAATTTCTACCAGAAGTGTGAGGAGATTGGCATTTGTCTCTCTTTCCTCCTTCAGCTTCTGGCCATGTTTGATGCATCTAGCCTCTATTGCTTTGGTACCTTCTTTTAGTAAATCTAGCTTACCCTGTTTGTCTCTCCTCCCCAATGCTACTTCTATTATGTTGTAATCCTTGAACCTTACGGCCGCTACCTCTGCATCTGGTGGGGGTGTTGTGATAATCACAACTACACTACCTACTAGATTAGTCCGGAGAGTATGGACTATCCGTGCTTTCTTGGGATTTTTAGCCTCTGCATTCTTGGCCATCATTTCTGCCAACGAGAGTGTAGCACCTAAGGTTGCCACCAGGGCCTTTCTTTTCTTTGATTTGACTAGCCATTGGAGTGGCTGGGGTAGCTTTGTTATTAAGACCTATTCACTGGGACTCCTTTTGGAATCTGGCAGAACATTCCCAGAATGCACTTCTCGGGCTCTTTCTCTCTCTCTTGCTTTGGTTCCTTGTCTTGTTCTTGTCTATCTTCTCTTTCCTATTCTCTAGAACCTTCAATGTTTTCTGCCATACTGGCATCTTCCATTGTACTATCTAGAGCCTTTTCCTTGCTCTCAATATTATTTGTATTTCTAGGGTCTTCATCCTTCCTAGTTTCAGCTGATCCTATATTTTCATTATATGGGACTTCTTGATCCCTCTCCTGTTTCTATTCTTGGGCCTTATTAGCATCATCGATTGTAACATTTTCCTTCACTGAAACATCCTTTGGAGGTGGGTGAGGTCTCTAGCCAAAATTTAACAAGGTGGCCACTATTACTACCTCACCAAATGTGCTCTGGGGCACTTGATCACCCGGAGTTACCAAAGGCATTTGGAGCGTGATGATCAAGGGTACAGTTGATCTTGTAGGTCTGAGTTCCCTGATCATTGGTTTCTCATTTGTGGGTTTCCTTCGTGTGTTCTTGATCTCTTGGACCGATATCTTTTCCTACTCAGGCCCTGTTTGTACTTCTTTGTGAGCCTCTTGCTTAGATGTATCCTTTTCTATAAGGATTTCCTTTTCTATGGGGTCCTCTTCTTTTTCCTGAGCTACAATCTCCTCTACTACATGACCTTTGCCTTGTTGGAGGTCCATGAGCTCCTTGGCCAGGAAAGTTTTGTCAAAATCATCATCCAGGGGTGAGGAGTCCAAAATATCTTCCAGTTCGAGAGAGTCTGAACTAACATCCACTGGGGGCATCTCTTGCATACTGGGACTGGAGGCTATGCTTGGTGTAGGGGTCACCTTCTTCTTCTTCTTTCTTATCAGCGGAGCCCGGGTGTCCAGAATACTATTAGACTCTTCCTCAGTGAAATCTATCTGCACATCATGGCTACAAACAATGGGGATCCCTCCTGGCGAGCAGATGCCATTGGAGCTACAAGGAGGCCAGAGGATATCTACATACTTATTTGCTGGCTAGCCAACTTTTCCAACTCCATTTGTTTATGTAGTTGAGCCATCAAAAGGGTGGGAACTTTTGGAGGCACTTTGGGGACCATGACACCCTCTTTCTCTTTCCCTTTGCTTGTGCTTGGTTTAGTGGCCACAGAAGATGAAGAAGGTTTGGCGTCGATTGAAGAGGGAATGGCCCTTTGACCCTTGGTTTCTTTTGGGTGCTCTTGGGGCATGCTCGGGAAAAATACTGGTAACTTAATTCTAAAATGGGGTGACATACCCCTTCAATTGTTAGGTCCTTGGGGGTAGCCCAGTCCACCAGAGGAAGATCTAGCTTTTCTAGTCCTTGTTCTTTATATGCTGGATTCTCCAGTGGTCCGTCATCTTTAAAAACCTTCGAGAAAGTCTGAAGGTCTAGTTATTTCATGAGCCCTTTGCTCATCTGCGAATGCTATTAGGCCCAAAGATCAAAATTGTCTTGGCAGTCCACCCAAAAGTTTTCAATATCTACTTCATGGAGTGGGGACGCTTGGGCAAGTGCTGCAGCAATCTTGCCGAGAGGATCGTATTTCTTCTGGGCATGGTGGAATTCCACCAGCCCTAGGTTCTTTAGTTCAATGTATGCCTCCAAAGCTATGGTGACACTACTTGTATAATTACCACATGAAAAAGGGAATGGAACATTGATGACCTTCTTCAATGTGAAGAAGGCGTGAAGATCCATCATCTGCCGATAGAACTCTAAAAGAATAATTATATCCTTGCAATACCGGGGAAGAATATGGGGCTTTCTATTAAAGCCTATCACTTGAATGTAGGTGTGATGTTGGAATTGAATGAAATAGCGGCCGTAGGAGCTGACCAGAGTCATTGCCACTTGTGACAGTTTGTACCCAGAATGCTGAGTAAGTACTAGAATGTTGTGGTAAACAAAAGTATCATTTTCCCAACATAAATTTGAGAAACTAAGTTCCCATTGTACTTGGGTATAATGATCCCATGGTGTTATTTGTCTCAGGCCATTTTCAAGATCCCCAACTATTCCCAAACTTAGAAAAGTTGGTCTTTGTTGTGCTAGTGCCCATAGCACATATGACATCATGTAGAACTTGGAATTTTGGGCAATGGACTTCAGCTGCTTGTCTATGTGATTAGATATGAGGGCCACCCAGTTGAAATCCTGACTATGAGTGGTGATGCAGTACATAAAGTAGTACATACATGCTGAGAAATCCTGGGCATGGTGCAATCCAAAGATCCTGCATTAAAATACAACGCCCGCCTGAATGGGCTCTTTGAACTCCCCGCAGGGAATATCCAACTTCATCCTCTTGTAGTCCCTCTTTGGGACTTTCAGCCAATGGCTGTTGATATGTTGTCAGGAAATGAGTTTAGTGCCCTTGAACTCCTACAATGGGTAGATTTGATTTTGGATAATGGATCCATTGAATTATGGGATCCCTACCCCTGAGGAAAAATTTTCCACATCCAAGGTGACGATTGTTGTGGGGTACTATAGTGGCTAGGGATCCGAGAGTAAGATGGTCCAAGTTGGTGCGTTATACAATGTTGCCAACTGGAGTATTAACTCTGGTGATTTCACTGAACAAGGAAAGTTTTCTGCCTTGATAATGTCAGAGGAAGCGATCAGAGTGGCTAGATTATCTCCAGTGGCCTTCAATCTCTAAATGGCTTGAATCAAGCCTTGCACTTTCGCCCAAGGTTCGGGGCCTGTGTCCGTTACCTCTTGAACTTTGGACTCTATCTTTGATCCCACAATGGCACCATCCTTGGGATATTTGGAGGTCAAGGGAAGCTTTTCCAACAACCTCTCAGCCTTAGTTTTGGTGGCCGCTCGGGTGGACATGGTAGGCAACTCCGAGCTGGAAGGAGGGGTGATCACTTCAGACATTTTCGATCAACTTATCCGCAACCTGCAAGAGTAGAGAACTTTTAGAATGTGATATATATAAGAGAATATTAAAACTATAGGGAAATCATCACCACCCTACATTTGTTCAACAAGTGTCAGAATACATCAAAAAGTCTTGGAATACATGTAATAAACGTGAATAGGACTCCAGGGGAAATCAAACCAAATGACAAGGGGAAACATAGGACAAGGGATTACTTAGGGTCTGAATCCTAGATAATCTAGTCGTTGACATGCCGATGTGACCAGTAAGAAACCATATTCAGATGACGTGGGTTGGCACATGGTCAAGTGGTAGGCGACATAATGGCATTAATGGTGACAAGTGGGCCAACACGAGGTAAAATAAATGGGATATGAGATATGGTTTGAATTCCCACTTGTGGTAAATTAATCCCATCATTAAGGTGATGAGATGGAGGAGAGAGATAGTTGCCATGGCTCGAACCAGTGACGTGCTGAGTTC
The DNA here is from genome assembly GCA_018584345.1 of Thuja plicata. Classification (NCBI taxonomy): domain Eukaryota; kingdom Viridiplantae; phylum Streptophyta; class Pinopsida; order Cupressales; family Cupressaceae; genus Thuja; species Thuja plicata. Next base: position 1,327,190 of record MU226068.1, on the reverse strand, counting down.
AAACCGTGGTGACTTTGTCTCAATGAGCTCTATCTCATGGGTAAAAATGCAATGATAGAGCATGAGGAACTTGTGAGCTTGGAAGGATATACAAAGTATATACACATAAACACAGAGAGCCAAAACATATATACACCTGATATACAAAAAATACATAGCATTCATAGATTTATACAAATTTACAACTATACACATATATGCATGAACTAATCTAAGGCAATGTACATTATTGACATTAACCTACAACTGCACAGAAGGTGGACAACCTTCTGGCAGAGCCAACCCACCAATGAGTTGCAAAACCCAAAGCAAAACACGAAATGCAAAACCAGTAGAACAAGCAAAAACCCAAGAAGTAGAGAAGGAAAATCAAGGAAAACATGGAAATAACAAGAAACAAGGGAACCTCCTAAAATCTAAAGAAGAGCAGAGAAAGAGCACACCAGGAGCACACCTACAACAAGCTCTACCTTCAACTAATCATAAACAGGTACCTTGAATCATTGGATAATAACCCACTAAGCATAGATTAATAACAACTTAATTGCAATTTGGTCACCTAAGAATCACTCTGAATGCACAAGTGTTTAATCGTGGTAACTATAAAAGTGGTGTGTAATTACTATTTATACTTGAGGTAAAAAGCTAGTTACCCTCTTCTCCACAAACTCCAGAATAGGAAAACCTCTAGATTCTGGGCTCGGGGATTCCCTATGACCATACCTTTTTGTGAGAAGAAGACATCATGGTAGAGAATCCCAGAGTCTGGAATCCGGCTATGGAGAGAACAACCAACTACGGGACCGGGTCCCAAAGACATGAAAGACAAAAAAGAAAAAAGAAAACAAACCTCATGGGAGGGAAAACTTGGAGAAGAAAAAAAAGGAAACAAAAGACAAGGCAAGAGCCAAAGAGAAAAAGGGGGACCAAACATTTTGCACACAAAATGTAGGGACAGGTATGCAGGGCATAAGAAGATCTTTTGTAACAAGAATCAAGTGGTCCAATGGACTAACTGACAGGTGGTTTCTCTAAATTGAAGCTTGTTTTGTCCCTTGTTTATATAAAAGGGAATTCAAGGCTAAGAGAAAAGGGTTCCAAACCTCATGTTTAGAGTGTTAGTTTGAGTAAGAGTCTAGGTGAATATGTGAAAATTGTAAAATCATTTACAGAGAAAATAAATAATGATTCTAGTGTCAAGTTTTGCTAATGTCTTGAGTAAACGAGTTGTAAAAGTTTTGTATGATAGAAATATAAGTTGAACTTAATAGAAATACAATTAAGATCTATTTCTCTCCAGTTGTATAATTACATTATATTTCAAATGAAATGAATCAATTTTTTTTTTCATTTAGTGCACTATTGTGGTGTATGTAATTTCTTGTTCATGCTTTGATCTAATTGGTCAATTAAGGGCTTGAATAGAATTACAGATTTATAGAATTTGTGCAGGGATTTTGATAAGCAATTTGGGTTAGGATTATTATTAAGAAGTATTGTAATGAAATTTTTTCTTAGATTTCATGCTATTATGTGAAAGTCTATCATATGTTATTTTATTTCCCGTGAATTCAAGTCCCCAATGGAATAAGACACTGATAAAAAATTGTATTGGTTTTATTGTCAGTTTGGTATTCAAATTCATTTGAGTCTTACCATAGAATTTTTAAATCACGTAGTAACATTTATTTTACATGTGTTTTTGTATGTTGGTTTTATCTCATGCTCCAATTCATAAAGGATCACTGGGATTAGCTATTTCATAGCATTCTCCCTCTTTGTTGAGCCTTTATATGAGATTATCTGCTTTTTTTTTATGTTATTTACAAGTGTGGTGTAGATATTTTAAATGAATTAAGATATCACACTCCCTTGTTTTGAAGATCACAAAGTGTAGAAGGATTTGTGAAATCCTTGTCATTTGTCCAAGTTCAAGATAATATTGAAGATTGGAGTTTTCTTCTCCACAGAAAATTAAAAGATCAACTTGGTTTATACATCAGTAGTGTAAACCCTTTTAGGAACCAACATATCCATGGGTGACCAAGGATGATGTTATATGGGAGGTCAGGATCAACAACATTATATAATGTGTCTTGCACTATTGAGCTCACTTGAATAGGCAAGGTGATAGTACCCTCAAAGGTACACTCTAGATTATTATAAGATTTGATGGTGATTACCTACTTTTTAATATCATCTTAATTGTAACTCACTTGAGTTATAAGCTTAAGAGTACACAAATTTAGTGTCGAGCTATTATCTATCATGATTCACCTCATGGTGAAGCGATTGAATATGACAGATAAGCAAATAAGTAGATTGTGATCAAGAAATACATAAGGCATATCAAATGGATTGAATGAAAAGTTGTAATATGATGCTAGATGGCCCACAAGGGATTGGAATTCCATGGGATCAATATCACTTGAAACATGGGAATCTTGTAGGGCCTTTGTGAGAATATCCTAGTGAATAGACGAAGTGCAAAGGGGATCCAGGGTAGATTTATTGGAATGCTTTTTTCCAAGGTGTTCCAAAAGGTTATACTATGAAGTGGAGGAAGTTGTAGTAGAAGAACCTATGATAGATATTTTCCCTCATATTTGTGTTGGAGATAATTTGCTTCTGTGCAAATAATTGATTGTATGTTTGTCATTGATGACAACATATAATATACAGTAGTATTCTATATGCAATTATTAGTACATATGTTTTGGAGCTATGCGTGTTCATTTCCATGGTGTATACATGTTCTGGATGCTATGTGCATTCATGCCGAGTCAGATATGAAGTTTTAGTTGAGTTATGCTAATTAGTTATGACAGTTACAGAGACTGAAGACTATCTGTGAAGAGACAACGTAATTACATTATTTCCTGAGTTGTGCCTATCTTTGGGATATGTGTGTTTGTATTCATGTTTACTTATGAGTTAAAGATAATTATCTAAAGACACAAAATATTTTCTATCAGAATAGTGAAGTTGGAGTTAATTTGGTGGAGCCGACTTTGTGAAGCGTCGCATCTATTTAGTCTGAGTTGCGTGTTTCTAATCAGGTTCCGTGGTTTATGTGGCCGACTAAAGAAGTATTGAAGGGACTCCTAGAGCCAATGAAGATCACATCCTTTGGAGAAGATACTTATAGTAGTTCATTTGATGAACGCCAAGTGTGAATGAGAAGAATAAAGACATAAAAAGCACAGAACAAAATGTCCATTGTTTTGGGACAGTAGAGACATTTTATTCATCAAGAAAAGATATATGTGAAGAAGAAGTGGAAGTATACAATACACTAGAACTAATCAAGACAACAGGTCTACTCAAATAGTTCATCTATTAGACATAGTGTATATCTATTCTACTGAAGGTTGCAACCTTCATCATTTTAGCACTGAGCTTTTGGATAGTGAGTCCTCACCCCTAATAGGGTTACTTATAAAAGACTCCTTCTAGGGTCCAACCTTTAACTAGTTCTCTGTACTTATTGCATTGTAAATAAAAACTCCTAATAGGGTTGTAAGATCTCTTAACATGGATAATTATACTCAAGTATAGTTCTTTGTGGGTGCTAATTCCCACTAAGATTTTTAACCTATTTGGTTTCCCCGTAACCAAAATTGTTGTGTTCTCTATTGTGTTATCTCAATGTGCATTTGCTTTATGTTAATTGATATTTAAGTAAAGAAAATAATTAAAGTAGTTGATAACTGATTCACCCCCCTCTTATTTATCCTTTGGGACTATTCTAACAATTGGTATCAAATCCAAGTGCCTTGGAGAGAAAGCCTAACAACTTAAGGTAGATCAGATGGCATACTACAGAAAAGAGAGTCCTAAGTTTGATGGAGAAAACTATCTTGACTGGAAGAAAAAAATGATAACACATCTTTAGTGCGTTGGATTTGAGATCTATGAGATTGCCACTCAAGAAATTGAAGTTCCCACCTTGAAAGACCTTACAAAAGAAGAATCTACAATCAAACAAAATGAAGTGTTCACTCAAAATGCAATCACCAAAGAAGCCCTAATCAGTGCCCTATTCAACAATGAATTTTCTGAGATCAAGAACAAAGATAAAGCATACTCTATTTGGAAAAAATTAGAAGATATGTTTGAAGGAGACATCCAAGGAAATAATGCATGCATAAAGACATGGAAGAAAAGGTACAAAAACTTAGAGATGCTACCTGAAGAAAACATTAGAGCCTACAACCAAAGAATTAATGAAGCAGTTTCAAGTATCAGGAACAATGGTGGAGAAATTTCAGAGGAAGATATAATTGACAAACTAATGACCACACTAACAGCAGAGTATGAGAGTAAGATGAATATCTTAGATGAGACTATGCAATTTTAAAAAGACTTCAAGAGAGAGACTTTGATTAGAAAAATATCTGTATTTGAGATATCAAGATTGAAGATAGAACCCAAAAATGAGACAGCTTTCAAAGCCTCAGTCCACAACAAGAAATCCATAAGAAGCTCTAGTAATAATGAAGAAGGGGATACAAAAATAGAATAAATCATTGCTATGATTTCCAAAGGAAAGGGAAAGGGAAATATGAAGGACAAATACCATTCAAATGTTTTTCATGCAACAAAGTTGGTCACTTTGCATCCAAGTGTCCTACAAGAGTCAAGAAGTTTAGATGAGATTACAAGCCCAAGTACACTAAGGAATGTTATCATGCTGAAGATGGTGTAACTGATGATGATTTAGGAGAAGATGAAATTGGTTTTGTTGCCATTAAAGACATTTAAAATATGCTTGAAGAAATGGAAAAAGAAGATGAAGAAAAAGAATAAGAGTTAGCATTAGTTTCAAAAGCTGACATCAGAACTGACTGGATCATTGATAGCGGATGTTCACACCACATGATAGGAGACAAAGATAGATTTGTACATTTGGACAAATACAAAGGTGGCATGGTTAGATTTGGAGATAACACTCCCAAACCTATCATAGGTAGAGGTTCTATCATCTTAGATGGAAATAATAAGACAGATGATGTTCTTTATGTTGATGGTTTACATCATAACTTACTAAGTGTTTAACAGTTGCTTGATAAAGGATATTAGTTGGAATTCAAAAACAACCAGTGCATCATTAACAACAAAGAAGCAGACATGATTGCATTAGGCTCAAAGACCAAAGTTAATGTCTTTTAGCTCAATTCAGAAGTAAGTTTTTTTGTTGCAAAAGTGGATCACAATTGGCTATGGCACAAGAGACTTTGTCATATCAATTTTGAGAACATAGTCAAGATAAGTAATGTAAAGGAAGTAAGAGAGCTTCCAAGTATTGCAAGACCAGTTGACACCATGTGCAGGGATTGTGTGATGGGGAATCATGTGAGGACCTCATTCAGGAGAAAACAAGACTCTACAGAAAACAAATTAGATCTGATACATACAGACCTATGTGGACCTACTCAAACAAGATCTTACTATAGAGAAAGGTATTTCATTTTGTTTGTTGATGATTTCTCAAGGATGATGTGGGTTGCATCCTTAAAATAAAAATATGAAGCTTTTGAGAAGTTCAAAGTGTTCAAAGCTAAGGTTGAGAATGAATCTAGACTAAAGATAAAATGTCTGAGATCTGATAGAGGAGGAGAATTCACCTCTGACCAGTTTTATGATTATTGTGAAGAACATGGAATCAAGAGACAGTTAAGTGCACCTAGAACCCCTCAGCAGAATGGGATTGCAAAAAGAAGGAACAAAATAATACATGACACAGATTGTACTATCATGATTGAAGGAAAGGTTTCCCATACCTATTGGAGAGATGCGGTCAATACAACAGTCTATACTATCAATAGAATACAATTGACGCCAGGTGTAGAGAAGACACCCTATGAAATCTAGTTTGGTAATGTACCTACTGTAAAATACTTCAGAATCTTTGGAATAAAGTTCTATATCAAGAGAGATGATAGCATTGGCAAGTTTGATGCTAGAAGCAACGAAGGTATTTTTCTTGGTTACTCTACTAAAAGAAAATCCTATAGATGTTTTAATCTAAGATTAAAGAAGATCATTGAAAGAACTCATGTGAAGATTGATGAGAAGTTTATGATTCAAGAGAGATATTATGAATGTGCTCCTATGATTGAAGATGAGCCTAAACCCATCAATAAGGACACAGTTATTGAAGAAATGTTTGACTGTATTGATGTTTCATGTAACAATCCTGAACCAAGTGAAGAAGAATCACAGATTAAAGATGAAAGTATCACTCCTACGAACTCAAAATACACATCCAAATACCACTCTAAGGAAGATTTCATTGGAGATCAGATCACAAAAGTCTTGACAAGATCTAGAGAAAAAGGTTCAACCACTGATGAAGAGGTATGCTTACTTTCATAGATTGAACCCTTAAGTGTTGAAGATGCATGCAAAGATTCAGATTGGCAAAGTACTATGCAAGAATAATTAGATAAAATAATCAATAATGAAACATGGGAACTAGTCCCTAGACCTCATGACAAGAATGTGATTGGAACAAAGTGGATATTCAGGAACAAAATGAATGAAGAAGGCACAGTGGTAAGGAACAAAGAAAGATTAGTATGTAAAGGATATGCACAGAGAGAAGGAATAGACTACATTGATACATCCTGTGAACAGAATGGAAGCTATCAAGTTGTTTTTTTACATATGCAACATTCAAGAACTTTAAATTATATCAAATGGCTGTCAAGTCAGTTTTTTTGAATGGTGACTTGAAGGAAGAAGTCTACATAGAGAAGCCTGAAGGATTCAAACTTTCAAACAAACCAGACATGGTATGTAGATTAAAGAAAGCACTTTATGGACTTAAACAGGCCCCAAGAGCTTGGTATGAGAGACTTGATGGTTACTTAACAAAGATGGGATTTAGAAAAGGAGTAGCAGATTGTAATTTATTCATAAGAGAGATAGATGAAGGATCACTACTCATTACTATTTTTTTTGATGACATTATCTTCGGAGGTAATGACAAACTTAGTGCATAATTCACCAAAGAAATGAAAAGTGAGCTTGAAATGAGCATGATTGGACCTATCAAATATTTTCTTGGATTGAATGTAAAACAAATAGAGAAAGGCATATTCATAAATCAATCTAAGTATGTGAAGGATATATTGAAGAGTTTCAAGATGGAAGATTGCAAACTAGTAAGCACCCCCATGATAACAGGAAGCAAGCTTTCTAAAGATGATGATTCCATAGTAGTTGACAAGAACCTATACAAGTATATGATTGGAAAAATCATATATCTTACTCAATCTAGACCTGATATTTCTAATACAATTGGCATTGTTGGAAGATTTGCAGCTGAACCCAAGAAAAATCACCTAATGGAAATAAAAAGAATATTCAGATACTTAAAAGGGACTATCGACTATGGTTTATGGTATCCTAACTCAGAGAATATAAAAATTCATGTGTATATAGATGCAGATTAGGAAGGTTGTGTTGATGATAGAAAGAGTACATCAGGAGGAGCAGTATTTCTTGGAGACAGATTGGTCACTTGGACAAGTAAAAAGTAGAATTGTATCTCCCAGTCAATAGGAGAAGCTGAGTTTTTTGCAGCAACATTGAATTGTTCAACAATGGTTTGGATCAAAGAGATGATTAAAGACTTTGGTATTCATCTTGATTATCCTATTGTTAATCACTGTGACAACACTAGTACTATCAATATGTAAAAGAATCCTATGATGCATGCAAAGACAAAACACATTGAGATCAAATACCATTTTCTAAGAGAAAAAGTTGTAGACAAAAAAAAAAAGTTGGATTATGTGAGCACTAAAGAACAATTAGCAGATATTTTTACAAAGCCATTATCAAAAGATACTTTTGAGTATCTCAGGGAGAAGTTGGGAGTAATTCCCTTTCCTGAGTCTGATTAGAATTTGCAGAAAGAACATTAGTCCTTGGTTCCTTGGTGACTAATGAATGGTGGACTACTCTACTTCTGGAGTAGTAACTATGATTAATTGTGTTTAACACCCTTTTTCATTGATGTCAAAGGGGGAGTATTAGTAAGAGGGAGCATATACTCTAGGGGAGTATACAAAGCAACAATAGTGAAGAGGAACTTTTGATAAGGATATTGAGAAGATTGTAAAAAGAAGGAAGACACTTTGAGTTGATGATATCATATGTTCCATCAATGTCAAAGGGGGAGATTGTTGAAGATTTACTTCTATGAAAATAATTGATTGTATGTTTGTCATTGATGACAACATATAGTATACAACAGTGTTCTATATGCAATTATCAATACATATGTTCTAGAGCTATGCGTGTTCATTTCCATGGTGTATACATGTTCTAGATGCTATGTGCATTCACGCTAAGTCAGATATGAAGTTTCAGTTAAGTTATGCTAATCAGTTATGAGAGTTACAGAGACTGGAGACTATCTGTGAAGAGCCTACGTAATTAAATTATTTCTTGAGTTGCACCTATGTTTGGGATATGCATGTTTGTATTCATGTTTAGTTACGAGTTAAAGATAATTATCTAAAGGTGCCAAACATGTTCTATCAGAATCATGATGTTGGAGTTAATTTGGTGGAGCCGACTTTGTGAAGCATCGTGTCTATTTAGTCTGATTTGTGTGTTTCTAATTAGGTTGTGTGGTTGATGTGGCCGACTAAAGAAGTATTGAAGGGAATCCTAGAGCCGACGAAGATCACATCCTTTGGAGAAGATACTTATATTAGTTGATTTTATGAACACCAAATGTGAATGAGAAGAATAAAGACAAAAAAAGTATAGAACAAAATGTCAGTTGTTTTGGGATAGTAGAGACATTTCATTCATCAAGAAAATATCTATGTGAAGAAGAAGTGGAAGTATATAATACACTGGAACTGATCAAGATAGTAGGTCTACTCAAATAGTTCATCTATCTAATATAGTGTATATCTGTTCTACTGAAGGTTGTAGTATTCATCATTTTAGTAGTGAGATTTTGGATAGTGAGTCCTCACCCTTAACAGGGTTACTTGTAAAAGACTCCTAACAGGGTCTAGCCTTTAACCAGGTCTCTGTACTTATTGCATTGTAAAGAACAAATCCTAACAAGGTTGCAAGATCTCTTAACAGGGATAATTATACTCAAGTATAGTTCTTTGTGGGTGCTAATTCCCACCAGGGTTTTTACCTATTTGGTTTCCTCATAACCAAAATTGTTGTGTTCTCTATTGTGTTATCTGAATGTGCATTTTCTTTATGTTAATTGATATCTAAGTAAAGAAAAGAATTAAAGTAGCTGATAACTGATTCACCCCCTCTCTCAGTTATCCTTTCGGGACTATTCTAACACTTTGTGTGTATAATTTATTTCTTTAATATGATGGTATGTATATATTCAATGTAGATATAATTAAACTTTACATAGTTTGATATTATAAAAAAGGTTGTTATATCTCACAAGAATATCACTGAATTCTTTATGTCAATATTGATCTACAATTATTGATATTCAGTATTGAATCTATGTTTTCAATGATATCAATATCAATATGACTTTGTTTATGTTAATATAAACTCAAACTGATAGGTATTAAAGATTTTATTTTGTATTTTCCAATTCCATAAGAATATTGTTGAGATGAATATTAATATCGATATGCAGTTATCGATATTTCTCTGCAGTATTCATTCGTTGTTATTGTTATGTTTGAACACTCAATGTTTTTCTATAATGTTGTTGCTCAATATAGTTGGATATATTTTAAAACTTATCTCCAATATTATCACTAATATGATATGAATGTTCTTAATTGAAATTGATTAGAATTTGTTTGATATATATATCAATGTCTTTTGGATTGCACAAGTGATTTCGATACATTCCAGATGAATTGATATCAACTTGATGTATATATTATATGAGGAGGAATGTATTCAAAGAGACATGCATCCATGTGAATTCCATTCACATGGAGTAATGACTCTCTTAAGAGGCATGCTCCTATCCAATAGATCATCTATTTATAGACATCGATTAAGACTTAATCGATTTCTATGCTTAACACATAATACTTAATACTAAATCAATTTCCATAATCGATACTAGTTATGATTAACATATAATTATAATAGATTCACAAGAAGGTTCAATACATTAGTTGATTCACATAAGTGATTTGTCTTGATCGATCCATTTGATCATTTGATCAATAACATAAAAGATCAGTGGTTTGCAATGAAAAATATAATCATCTTCAGAATTACAAGATTTATATAATGACCATAATCATGTATATATATAAAATTATATATTCATATATATATATATATATGTATATATATACATACATATATATATACACACACGTATATATATATATACATATACATATATATATACATATATATATATATACATACATATATATATACACACACGTATATATATATATACATATACATATATATATACATATATATATATATATATATATATGTATGTATATATATATATGTATGTATATATATATGTATATATATATACATATACATATATATATACATATATATATATATATATACATACATATATATATACACATATATATATACATATATATATACATATATATATATATATTCATAATAATGTTATGATTAATATGATAAAGGTAAATACATAGATCAATATATATGAAAAGGATAGATATCAAATGTTCAATTATCCTTTTGATTTCATTGGCTAGATTTATCTGACCGAAGCTACAAGCATTAACACTCCCTCTTATCTAGGGAGGATTAAATCTATCCAAAAATGAAACACAATAAGTCCATTTGTTGTGCACAAGAAAATATATCGCCTCATCATTATATCTGGAGATATGGCATAACAAATAATATCAAGTCACATGATATTCACCATATCTCTCAAACATATCCATAACTATGGTATGTGCACTGGCATCATGTCTCATGATGCCTACCATATGGATACTTGATCATGGCATATCCATGAATATTAAGTGACATAATATCCAACATGATTATCTCTTGAAAATTCATTATGGTTTATCTAATGATATCAAGTCTTATGATATATACCATAATGTCCTAAGAGATATTAACTATCATGAAATATTCATAGATATCACGTTTCATGATATCCATCATGATAGTGAAGTTGATCATTGTAAAGCTGCCTCCTTACAATATCAACTAATTACAAGTGTTCATCATTGAAAATTTTTCACCTTTCAATGATGTTCACAGGGGCCCATAAGCCAATAAAGTCATGGAGTCACACATGACATCTACCATGAACACTATCATGGGATGGATCCACCATGGCTACTCCCAAAGGGTGGAACAAGGCTTTCACTTTAAACTTCTCTCTCATAGAGAATAATCCAATAAAGTACATTTTAAGAAATCATTGATGCTAAGACTACCTCTTAGCAAAGGCTTCACTCTCCACAACTCCAATATAGTCTCAAAATGTACAAAATTTAGGAGGCCTTGTGAGAATATCAACTATCCATTCTTTAGTGATAATATACCTTGTCTAAATAATAAACAAACCATCTCTCCATGGTCTACTCCCTCTAAATCACTACGATCAAAATCATCAAAGATCAATTTGGCAGATCCTCTAGTATCTCCCTTTGTTATGGAAGCATACATGGTCTTAATCATGAAAAGGTCTTGCTCCAAGAGACTCTCATCATCTGGTACATGATCATTTACATCATGTTAACATTTTTATCACAACATTATTGGTAGGAGTAGTTTCTCATACACAAATTTACTTGTCTGATTCCATGAGTGAATGTAATAAACTATAGATTTATCCCTAGTCTTGGAAACACCAAATATTCATGATAATGTGGGTTTTGTCTAAAGCTCCAAGTACATTCATCAACCTCTTGACCTTCTCGTCCAAGGTTTCCTTAGATGAAATGTCAGACTTCTTCTAAATTTGGTATCAACCTTCTAACCTCCTCATCCAAGGTTGCCTCTCATAGATTGTTTGACTCCCTTTGAATTTGATGTCCATCTTCAATTTAGTCCATAATTGGAAGTATCAATTTTTCTTTCCCTTGAATGCAATTTCTTATGCTTCTTGATCTGTCCTGAAGACATTCCAAAGTTTTGGCAAGTGATCTATTTTTCATGGTGAGATTCACTTTTTGGTTTTCATTTATGGAAACACATCTGGGTTATAGATCGATTCCTATGAAGTTGAGTTTTGTTGACTCAGAAATCAACTAAGTACAGAAGCAGAGTTACAGAGGTATTTTGGGTATCAAAGATCGAGATCAATGAATTATGGAAAGAGAGCTTAGAGGAAGATAGTATGAGGTATATGTGACCTCTAGCTAAGATCAATTTTGTTTTTATTATGTTTACAACAAGTTAGAGAGATTTGAAGATAGACAGACAACAACATAATAGTGATATAAAGCAATTGGACAAAAGTGATGATTCAGAGATATGACATGGACTCCAGGATATGACTGATAAAGGAATCATGAGAGATGATTTCAAACACATTCATCGGTTGATTATTATGAAAATTCTTGATTTATATGAATTTGATGAAGAAGAGTGGTTCAAGATATTATTGAGAATAGTGCATGCTCAGTTCATTTGGATAGGTGAGCAGCCTGTGAAGATTTGCAGTGATTTGATTCATGTGATTACTAGATTGGAAAACACTGAAATTGTTCCTATTGTGGAAAATCATGTGAAGAAGCAAGTTGAAACCCTAACACACTCTAAATGGGACATGAAAGCAATGATTGTGAATGACATCTCTTAGCAAGATGTGAGACTTATGTCTATGATACTTGGCTATAAATTCTACTACCGAAGTAGACCTAATTTGGTATCTGTAGGAGTTATCATGATGGCATGGAGAATGGTAAAATAAAATATAAAATATAACCTATGTGAAGTGTTAGCACAACAATTTCTTGAGAATGTCAAAACTGGTAAAGAAATACAGAGCAAAGACCTTCAGATTTGGCTCACTATTGGTACATATATTTATTCACATTGAACACAAATTCCCAGGTATGCACTCTAGTGGTTGGAAATCAGGGATACCTACTAGTATTAAGATCACACAAAGTTATAGAAGATAGAATAGAACATGGGTTGATGGTGAATTATTTGGAATGATCAAAATCCTTCAGAGGTAGATAAAAGATAGATATAGGATACCTGATGACATAGTTGAGAAGTACAATGATACAATCTGTTTGATGGTTAAAATTGATTGTGTATGCTTTGACGTAGTCACACCAAGGAAGAAATGGTGTTATCCTATGGGATATGAGGTAAGTTCAGAGGTAGTTACTATGCAAGTTGAACATGTTCTTGCATCTAAGATTGATACATCAAAAGAAAGATGGGGAACCTATGAAGAGAAATCTACTAAGGTAAGAGAGGAACATACTAGAGGTTTGAGGAAAAGGAAAATTGATAACCTTGTGCATGAATGTGGTGTAAAGGAAGGAATAATAGAGGAAGAATTGAAAGAAGTGAAAAGTAAAATGAATGAGCGATCTTCTAGATTGGCAAGTGCTAGTACTGCATCCCTTCCCACTCCTAAAGTAGTAATGGTAGATATTCCACCTTCTCCATCACAAAAAACATCACAAGAAGAGAAGATTACTTCTAGAGTAAACACTAGATCTAACCAATAGACATCACCTATAAAACCAAGCATTATAAGAGAAGAAAAGAAAATTGAAACTGAGAAACATAGATGGAAGCCTTACATGAAGATGATTGAGAAGAGAGCTGTTGAGAAAGGAAATCTAGTTACAATAAATAGATACTATGATAGGTATGAGGAAATAGACAAAATTAAGATTGAAAATATTGTGGTTAATAACTTACTTGTTTTGAAAAAGACTCTATTGGAAATTGAGGGTAGTGTACCTAAAGATTTATATGGGAGATTGGAGACACGGAAAAAATTAGCACAAATTGAAGATGAAACAATCAGAAATCAAGAAATTGACAACATGATACCTATGATATATTTATAAGAAAGGGATAGAATACTCAAAGAATTGAAACCTTTTCTGAGAACTAAGATCAGACTACTGAAAATCATGGCAAGAAGATATGATGAAATCACTGAGGAGACTCAGAAAGCACTGGAGAAAATATTGATGAATCCTACTCCTAAGGAGACTCCACTTCCTAAAACCACTTTTCCTACAAACATAGGAATGGGAGAGAGTTCAAAGATAGTTGAGGCAAGTGATGAGAAGAGAGAAGTTAATACTCAACCATATTTCTATGTTTCTGGTGTACCTATAACACTTGACATCTCTAAAGATGAGAAGGACCCATTTGCAGAAAATATGGACAACACAATTACTGAGGAAGCAGAGAAGAAAGAGGAAGAATAGCAGAAGAAAGAACAGAGTGAAGCAGAACAAGATGAAGGATAAAAAGAACAAGAAGAAAAATATGAGACTAAAACTGAGGTAATCAGATATTCTATTTCAATGTTGGCAAGAAAACAAAATACAACAGATGTTGATGTTGATTGCATGGATGAGGATGAGCTAGTGAAATTGGATTTTATTGCACTCACTAAAGCCAAGGAGAGATTGGAACAAAAAGGTGACAAAAATAAAAAGGTAATAACCAAAGCAATTGATACTATGAAAAAATTGCTTCCAGTACCTATTATTTTCTAGCACAGAGATGAAATTGAAAACTTGAAGATAACACTTGATGAATTTGATAGCTATTATGAGAGTTTGATAAATATTGCAGAGGAGAAGGCAAAAAAGAACTACTTGAAGAAGAATCTATCTGAAGTTTGCAAGTCCATCTCTTGGGACTTGAGAATTTTGAAAACCACTACTACAAATGCTAAGAGTTTCATTGGACATGGAAGAAATCTATTCAGTTGCTCCATGAATCCTATCAGGCATGTTCAGAACATTGAAGACATCATTGCCAAGGAAAGGGAAACTTTGAATAGTATGATGGAGAATTGTGAGAGCTCTTCACAATATGTAATAGAATTAGAAAAGGAAGTAACTAGAATTTTGGAAAAACTAGATGTATTGGATAATGAGAAAGGGAGAGTACTAACTAGATTCAATTTGCTGAAGAGCTTAATCACTCCTAAGCTATCCATAATTAAAGAACGCCTATCAGAATTGGAGAAGACATCAGATTCATTGGCTAACATTATTCCTATAGAGTTGAAAGAATTAGGGACTACATAATTTTCATTGAATGGACTAATTCATGTTAGTCAACTATTACTGAAGTCATGGGGTACAAAAGTGAAGATCCTGGAAGATTCCTTTCAAGATGTTCTGAAACTGGTGAGCAAGCATTAAATTTCATTAATTTGTATGCACCTTTGTCATTGTTGTCAAAGGGGGTGAAGAGAATAAAAATGAATGAGAGAAGAGTGAAGAGTAAAATGAATAAGGAGAAGGAGAAAATATATAAGAGAAGAAAAGAGAAAAACAAAATAGAGAAAGAAAGACAGTTTGTTGCAACACTTAGTCATTTTTTTGTTAAGTCTTGCCATCAATGCTAAAGGGAGAGATTGTTGGAAAGTGATCTATTTTTCATGGTGAGATTCACTTTTTGGTTGTCATTTATGGAAACACATCTAGGTTACAAATTGATTCTTATGAAGTTGAGTTTTGTTGACTCTGAAATTGACTAAGTACAGAAGCAGAGTTACAGAGGTATTTTGGGTATCAAAGATTGAGATTGATGAATTATGGAAAGAGAGCTTAGAGGAAGATAGTATGAGGTATATGTGACATCCACCTTAGATCAATTTTGTTTTTGTTATTTTTACAAGTTAGAGAGATTTGAATATAGACAGACAATAGCAGAACAGTGATACAGAGCAGTTGGACAGAAGCGATGATTCAGAGAGTATGACATGGACTCCTAGCTATCAGAGTTGGATTATGGTTGTTGATAACCTACACTTTGATTATTTAAGAGCCCCAAATTTTAATTTGATATTTGTTTTATTAAATGTATTTTGTATTGAGAGCTGACTAAGTAATATTTGGTTAAGAGAGACAACTTGGTTAAGAGATACGATATATATGGAGAACATTTTGTTAAGCGAAGATTGTGTTGATGAGAGATGATTGGATGGATGTGTAACACCCCAAAATTGGCATCTTGCAACTCTAACCAATTTTGTTGCATTTGTCGTTCTTCTGAATCATCAAAGTCCTATTGTACTAGGCAATTCTGAGTTTTCACTGACTCTACTCGACCTGAGTGTCAAATATAGAAAATCCTAAATCTGTATCAATCATACATCACATTTAATTCCTAAATACCTACTTGGCTAAACAAATCCTATGATCGAATTAATTTAATCAATAAAGTCCTAGCACTTTAATTAAATTAAATTCACCCTCTTTAGCTGAGACACATAAAAA
>MU226068.1:1282197-1299526 GCA_018584345.1 Thuja plicata | reverse complement strand
CAACAGGTCGAATCATGGAGACAGGCAGGCTGAATAACTCATGTTCAGTTTTGTTTGTTCTTGATGAAGAATGACTATGTTGAAGTGTGTGGTTGATTTAGAAGGCCAAAATTAACTCATACAGGATGATATGATATGTGAATTATAGAGTAGAGAATGACATATATGATTGATGAGATATGACAAGAACTATCTAAGCATAGGAGATGCTTGTTTTGTTCATTACTGAGAACATTTTCTAAACATAATTACTTTGTAAGAGCTGTAAGCTTAGTTGGCCCCTAATAGGGTGTTGTATACCTTTAATAGGGTTGTAATTCCTTTAACAAGGAAATGTACTATGCAATTTTCAGCTCCTAATAGGGCTAGGTTTCCTAACATGGACACTATACTTTAGTGCATGCTTGTGGGTACCATCCCCACCGGGGTTTTCCTTTGGCTAGGGTTTCCTCGACAAAAAATTATAGTGTTATGAGTACTATGTTATTTTCTTATGTTCTTTTCATTTCTGCAAGTATATGGTTAATCTTTAATTGGCTGAAAAGTTTTAATAAGTGTTGTAATACTGATTCACCCCCCTCTCAGTATTACCTAATCCTAACACAAAGAGATATCACAAATAGGTGATAAACCTAAGCTATCTCAAAGGGAAATACCAAACATATAAGTATACAAGGTTTGTCATCCCAATGTTATAGCATGAACTGATGAACATTACTCAAGGGTATGCAATACTTATCTTTTATGTTGGTACATCATAGAGCTAGTCTTGATCTGGGTCATAAGAATTTTGTAAGGTTCTTTCTTTTCTACCTTGTTGGTTCCAAGAAAAGAACCAAGAATGTCACAACCATGTATTACATATCTACTATATTCTCCTTGATTTCTATAGTTTCCTGGTTAATAGAGATTTCATCTCAATAGGAACTTCTCCCTCTAAACCAATATAATCCTCAATAGTCAATTTAAACAAATCCTCTATCTTCTTTATCTATCACAAAAGGATACCCTTCTTACATGATCCCAATCATAGAAGATATCTTTCTCCAAAATACTCACATCATCTAGTATGACATGAAACTAATAGATCCAAGATCATTTTAGAGCTACTTTCATAAGATCAAGTCTTGCACAATGCCTTCGTGGTATATCCAATGCACCATTCTTATTTTCCTACTAGAACATCCCTAAAGACAAAGGAAAAGATAAAGGCAAATAGATTTTATAGTACATGTATAAATACATATAAGAGAGTGACTATAAAAACAAATAAATGTATAACTCAAGAGATCATAATAAATGTACTTATCTCATTATTCATGAGTAGATGCAAGTCATCATGATGCAAGTTTCTCCAATGAAAGGTCCTATATGATGGTAGTTTCCTCCACCATTAGGATTTTCCATGGGTTTCATAGCCATATCATGTACCTTGGGGTAGTCGACCATAAAATTATGATATGCATTACCTTTATCATTGCAAGCTTTATACCTTGAAAGTGAACATCCTTTGTAAACACATGACATAATCGAATAATCATACACATCCTGTTATGCAGTGCAAATCACATATCAGAGAACATATATTTCCTTCGTGTGTCATACCTCTAGATTGGTATATATAGAGGTCATATTCACAGAGATTCAGAAAGTCATACAAAATTAAAAGTGAGCATACATTAGAATTTTCAATTCATTACTTCCTTCAAGCATGAACTTGAACTATTCTTTAGCATGAGAATTTATGTTTCAATATCCCTTCTGAGCTGCTACATACTTCGTGATCATTCCAATGGGAATCTGATCCATATTAATACTCAAGAATACAACTGCAAGCTAAACAACATCCACATCTTTCAATATATGTTCATGGTGACAAGTGATAGTCATAGATATTGTTCCTTCATATGTGATTCATTTATACTTATATAATCTGAGTAGATCTTCCTTAGAATGTCTCTGAAGATCTACCTTCAAGCTATTAGGCTTTATAGAAGGAACTTGGCTTTGATACCATATTAAAGTTTTGATCAAATTTATGTGTATAATTTATTTATTTAATATGTTGGTACATATATTCAACATAGATATAATTGAACTCTACATAGTTTGATATTATAAACAATTGTTTTTATGTCTCTCAAGAATATCACTAAATTATTTATGTCAATATTGATCTACAATTATTGATATTAAATATTGAAGCTCTCTTTTCAATATTGATATCAATATCAATATGACTTTGTTTTTGTTAATATAAACTCAACTGATAGGTTTTGAAGACTGTATTTTATATTCACTGATTCTACAAAAATATTGTTGAGATGAATATTAATATCGATCTATAGTTATCGATATTTCTCTGCACTATTCATTTTTTGTTATTGCTATGTTTCAACACTCAATTCTTTTATAGAATGTTGTTTCTCAATATAGATTGATATATGTTCTTACTTATCTCCAATATTATCACTGATGTGATATGAATGTTCTTAATTCAAATGGATCAGAATTTGTCTGATATATATATATATATATATATATATATATATATATATATATATATATCTTTTGGCTTGCACTTATGATTTTGGTACATTCAAAATGAATTGATATCAACCCAATGTATATAAAATATGAGGAGGCATGCATTCGAAGAGACATGCTTCCACGTGAATTCCATTCACATGGAGTCATGCTCCTCTCCAATAGATCAGCTGTTTATAGAAAACGATTAAGATTTAATTGATTTCCATGCTTAACACATAATTTATTAATACTAAATTAGTTTCTAGAATCGATATTAATTATGATTAACATATGATTATAAGCAATTCACAATCAGATTCACTACATTAGTTGATTTACATAATAGATTTCTCTTGATCGATCCATTTGATCATTCGATCAATACCATAAAAGATCGGTGGTTGCAATGAAAAATATAATCATCTTCAGAATTACATGTTTTATATAATGACTCTAATCATATATATATATATATATATATATATATATATGATTATTCATAACCATGTTATGATTAATATGATAAAGGCAAATACATATATTAGTATATATGAAAAGGATAGATATTAAATGTTCACTTATCCATTTGATTTCATTAGTTAGATTTATCTGACCGAGGCTACAAACATTAAAACTCAGCCTATATAATTAAACCAATAATATTTCCATAATAAATATGAGTGGTGGTGTATTCTTTGAAAATATTGTAATTTACTTGATTTCTATGACCTTGACCTTGGGATCCCTAATTGGTGTTAGACAAACCAGCACTAGTGTTGTGTTTAGGGAACACATTCTAATAGATTTGCAGATCAACATTAGGTGAAGCATGTGAAGGAGGCTCAATAGTGATCTCCTTGTGATCATTAAGTTCTTGTATATAATTCTTTAATTTCATGAACTTGATGGTAGTTGGACCCATAACGCAATTATAGTCGTAGTATACATTCTGCTTATACCATGTAGGTTTAGGAGTGGACTCATCAAATGGTTGGGTCTATGGGTAGAAAATCAAGTTTTCTTTATCCATTTTTATAGAATATCACATCTAATGGTTCACCTAAGGGGGTGGAGGTTTGTTTCTATGTATTTTGGACTTGAGGTTTTTTATTTCTCCCAAGTAACTAAGATGGAATTTATTTGATGAGTCTATTGTTGAGAAATGGGTGGGGATGGAGATGGAGCAATGAAAACAAATTGCACATGTTTAGTGTTTGTAGATCCATCACCCACAAGGTTATTGTTCTTGTTCCAGTATCTAGGGTGACTGTTACTGGTGTTTTCATTGTGACTATCTTTGTAGAGATTGATAATACCCTCAACTATTAGCCCATTTTTTTAATTTTAGGCCCCTTCTCGTTAATGTCTTTGTAGGTATGAATGTAGTTCATCCACATATTATATGACATATTGGAATGTAGATTACCAATGAAGATGGTTACCAAATACTTTCATGGAGGTTTTTATTAACAAAAATGTGAGAGGGATTTCCATCTCTAGAGGTAATCTACAAGGCATTTTCCACCTTTTTTTGGCATTGTATAAATTTAGGAGAGTAGGTTCACTCTCGACATTGTGGGCATACTGCAACACAAAAAATTTTGTCAACTCTAAAAAGGTATTGACTACTTTGTAAGGAATATTGTGGAACCATTATCATGAATAACCTCGTAGACTTTTGGGAAAGAGGAACATAATATAACTATCATTATAGGCCACCTATTAACAAGACATGTAAAATTATTTAACATGGTTAACTAGATCTCCCTTTCTTCTATACTTGTCAAACTTAGGTGTCTCAAAATACTTTTGGAAAGGAACAACAATGATGGACTTGTAGAATGGATATCGATAAACCTCCTCAAAATTGAAGCTCTTATTTTTTGTTCTTATGGTAGTTCCATTATGGTTTTATTCATCTCCTCCCACTCATGATTGGTAGGTTATAGAGTTGGAACACCAATCACCTTAAATCTGAGTATGGTATATGAGAAGGGTTGTGATAGTGGATAGGTGGGTACTTGATAGGTTTGCAAGGATAGTTAGTATGAAGATTCTGATGTTTGATAAGTGGGTGGTAGTACCTGATGAGATGATTTTGGTGGTTGATAGAAAGTTGGTGCAGATGCATAAGTGAGGTGAGGTGGTTGCTAAAGTGGATTCTATGGTAGATATTAAGGGATTTGTTGGGATTAATATTACAATTGTTATAGTGGTTGTTGATAAGGAAGGATGTGAGTTTTTCAAACTCTTTTTCGGTGACTATTGGGGTTGATATCAGGGTTGTTGCTACAACTACTATTAGGATTGTTTTTGGAGTTTATGCTATGGTTGTTTCTATTGCTGAGGTAGTTGGTAAGTAGGGAGAGTGTATTTCTAACCCACATAGGGAAGGTACATAGTTGCAGTACCAAGATGTACATAATTACTTTGGGTAGGAATGGTTATGTTTGGAACAACGTGGTAGTTCACATATGAAGATGCACATGAGGTATGCAAACAAGGCTAGTAAGGTGGTGGTGGAGGAGCTGATGTTTGTGTGAGAGTGAATGTGGGATTATCTAAATAATTGATATACATGGGTGTAGAGGTGATATTTTGTTAGAGGTTGGGTGGGTAATAGAGGCGGAGATACAATTTTTGTTTGGAATTGTGTTGTGAATTATGGGGAAGTCTGAGAGGCATGAAGTGGGGGATTCCTTGGACCTACATTGTAAGTTGTGAAAAAATCCAAGTTGATGATGATGTTGTTTGTGTAGCATGAGGAACTTGTGTGTTGTGAGGAGATTTTGTGACTTGAGTGTGAATATGAGCTTGTTAGGGTGGTAGTTTTGTGCTAAAAGATGTTATTTTTTGTGAATACATGGGTTGTTGTTAAATTTAGGATTGAAGAATGATATTGTCTTAGGAGTCATGTGGATAAAATTCCATTGGTATTATATGGAAATTTATATGCATTAGTTATCACTACTTGGATGGGTGGTTGCATGAAAGCTTTTTGCCAAAGATTGTTGGGTGGAGCCCCAACAAGAGTGAAGTAGGGTTTTTGTGACATAAAATGAACCATAGTTATGTTACTATGGGTTGAGTAGATTGGGATATGGGTGGATGAATTATGAGGATCAAGATTTGTTGGATAACATTATTCCATAGGCTAGATGGAACATGGTAGGGAAGTTTTAAATTTTTGACCATGCGAGGAGTGAGCCTTTCAAGGATAGAAACATCTTCTAATGTAAAATTGGCAAGGATGGTATCACAATTTTTTCCTTGGATATGAATAATCATGGAGGCATAGACAATTTGATTATGTTGCTGTTTTAAAATGATTTTATGCTTCATAAGATACCAATATACCTATAGATATATTTTGAAAGAATGGTTAGTTCCAAATATGGGAAAATCTAAGGTAACTAGACCAACTATAGGGACAAGACTGCCCTCTGCACCTTTTGGTTCTGCAAGACCAAGGTGGGTACACCTAATCCAGCTCAATATGTAATACTTTACAACTTTCTCCTGATTAAACAATAGAAAATGATAAGAAAGTGCTAAATGATAACCACCCATTCATTGACTATCAATTACCATGAAGAACATACAATCCACAAGAAAAATACTTAAAATGGTTTTGAAATGGTTTTGATTTAAAATTTGCTAAATATAGCCAAACCCAACCAAACATGTATCACTATAGAAGGTACTAATTTATGATCAGTGCCTTATCCATTGGGAAATATCTTTAATGCAGATGCCGAATATAGAAACCAACTATTGATAAAGATTCAAAGACATAAATGCAAATAACCTAGGCCAATACTTCTTATAAAATCCTTGTGCAGACCAAATGAATCTATGTCTTATCCAGAGCAATATTTAATTTGATCCTAGATCAAAACTAAGGAATAACAACATACACACATATAAACTTTATGCAATGAATCAGAAAACTAAAAAACTCAAAAAATAGGCACAAAGAAGAGACTTGAATATGGAGTATTTGTATTAAGTATGAAGAATCATGTTCCTATATCAATTTGCTTCAAAATATACACCATCTCAATAATGGAAAAAGACCTAAAACTTTCTATCCTATATTGACACAGTCTAATATAATCTGCTATATCCTTGAATGGAAACTCAATGTACCTTGATCACTCAATTGTTTTGTAGTCCCTTCTAAATGATCTTGTAAATCCTTTTATAGAATAAGGATTGCAAGAAGCCTCAGATCATTCATGCAAAAACCGTAATGAATCATCATGAAAGACAAAAATAAGAAAAAGAACCAACAACTGAGTTGTTACAAGACTTTTAAAAGGTAATTAATCATTTGACCATAGGGTCATTACAACAACCACAAAACTGTTCTTCCTTCGCCAAGTAGAACCTTTATCTTAATTCCTTTTTGCATAAAATCTTATTTGTATTTGTCAATCACCTCAGGATGTTAGAGAACTATCACCTGCCAAAGGAATAATGTGATGGTCTTGTTTCTTCTATTCATGTGGGGTATATATGTCCTTCTATGAAATTTGATTCTCCAACTACCAAGAATCAGAAACAGACCCAACATTAGAGAAGAAAAGATAGCCAACCAACTAAGGGCTATAAAAAATCTTCAAATCCAATTAGAAACCCAATCCATCACTTCTCAATATTTATGAAGCTAGATTCATCAAATCTCTATCCCAAATAACATCTCATGATTGCATAAATGTGATCCAAAAGATTAGATTCATCCATCTACCATCTTGCGGCATAAAATGTAGAGCCACCACCAAAAAACCCTCAAGAAATATTCAAATATCTTCCTCAAGGGTCACACCTAGCACAAAAAATCCATTGATAACCCAGATTATATTCCTATTTATCTTTGAAAAGTGGTCGTCGATCTCCCCTTAAAACACACACACTCCTATAATCCCATGACACATGGAAACTCCACGTAGTATTTTTGGTCCCACTTGAATTTTCCTCATCAACCTAGATAGGTGTCACTCAGGCATGATCTTGTGATGAATATCTATCATGCATCTCTGGATCAAGGCATCATGCCAACCGTTTGATCTAAATAGATTTGCCCCACATTTACCTCCTTTAGAGTTCTGGACCCATGATCACAAAGTGATTACGTGTTAGTTAGGCATGATGCCTTAAATAATAACCATCATGCATTTTTTTTCCAAGAATTACGCCTACCGTTAGATTGAAACAGATCTAAATGACCTTTATCTTTCAGACACACTTGGGAGAGATCTCTGATGGACACTTGTCAGCTAGGCGTAAACCCACGGTGAATAAAAAACATGCATCTTTTGTTCCTAGCATCATGCCTTCCCTCTGATTAAATTTGATCTAAGTTAATTTTATGCTCCTTTAGCCTAACCAAGTCTCGCCACTAGCTATGTATCACACAAGAGCGATGCCTTGAAGAGTACCCTCCCTACAACTTTTGATTAACGAATTGTGCCCACTATCGGATTAAATATGATATGACTGAGCCTTATCTTCTGCTAGCTTTGAAGATTTCACCCCCACAATCCTGAGATGGACACTTGTCACTAAAGTACATTTCCTTGATGGCTATTTTCCATGAAAATTTTGATCAAGGAATCACGCCTTTCGTTCGATCAAAACAAATATGCTCGACATCTTGAAAAGCATAAAATATGATGAGAACTTTAGACTTAGGAAAAATTAATATATAGGCCCCGCTAGGACCTAGGATTTAATATGAAATGGCCCCATGCACGATGACTTAAGATACATGGGTAAAATGACTTAATTGACTTCCAAAAAGTAATGCAAGAAAATAAGAAGTATGAGAGACCTAGGGTTTTGAGCAAAAGGAAAACTAAGGGCTGGAACAAAAAGGCAATTAGGGCTTTAAAAATAAGACTTAGACATAACATAAACATAAGCAAGATTCAACACCATGGAAATTTTTTTGCAGACCTAACAGGTTCATGAATGAATCTATAGAAATAATGGTGGGGACCTCATCATAATCAAACATGAGCTCTTCAAGTCAGACTTGATTGATGAGGGATCAACACTAGAATGTGGATACATTTTCTTTCTCTCTTGTGAATGTGTCTATGGTGAGATGTAATGAAAGAAATAATATGTATGAGAGGTGATGGATGCTATGAATTAAGGATGATATAGACATCTAATGCAAGGTGATAGTGATTAGTGAGTGAAATATGAGATAATGACCTAATACTAAAGATTACTTGAGGCTTAAATGTGAGTTGAAAAACCTATTGTTTATTCTAATGGATGTGATGGTCAATATAGGACAAATTGATGTTCCTAGATGACAAGAGGTTAAAATTAAATCAAACCTCTATACCAAGGTGATGTGGAATGATGATGAAATGAACTACTCTAGATGGTGCTTAGTCAAAAGAGAAATATATGAAAATTATGGTTGATTAGGCTATAGCTAAAGACAACTCAAGCATGTGAAGTCAAGAGTGGATTTTTATTTTTAATCTTTAAATTTATTTATTTCTTTTTCATTGAGATTTGATTTGGATGATGTGTAAATGAGACTAGTCTAAATACAAGATAATTAGGATGAGTGATTCAATTCCAATGCAACCCTAGATATAAGGAGGTTGGTGATGTAAGGCTAGTTAAATCCCATATGGGGGATCACAAGACATTATTTGCAAGAAAATATACTTTGTATCCAAATATTATTTTGTGTTCAAGTGTCCACTCTACTAGTTCATATTTGGTGATAGTAATGACACAATTTAGGAGTCAATGTGCTTAAAGGTGACACAAGGTTGGACTATGGATGATGACTATGATGACTCAAGATGGATGATAATTATGACTATGGATGAAGACCAAAGATGATAAGTTTTGATCAAATGATAGTAAAGAACTAAGGAAAAAGGTGATAATAATGATTATATATGGAAACTATATGAGGGATGTATGATGTGAGATGGAAACTTAAGTTAAAGACCAAGTTTGACTATAATAATGATAATTTGTGCAAATGAGGTGAGATGAGACCAAATGAGATTATAGTAAGGATATGCTTGTGAAAATAAGGGTGGAAAATAATGGAGATGTGTAAATGGGTGTTGGAGACTTATCTTAATATGAAAATAGGAGCCCTAGATGGGAATGTTATGACTCAAAAATGAGGTTATGATGTGGAACCTTAACACTTAATGACCAAAATGGGAACAATTTGCAGGCTCAATCACAATAGGTTCAATGGTAATCTTGCGAGAGATAACAAGGACTAGTTTTTGGTTGTTAAAAAGTGATCCTATGGAAGATCAAAGAATTCCTATAGGTTCTACCAGAAATCTTGGAGGGGTATGAAATAGGTAAAAAAAAAACTAACATTCAACATTCCTAAAGGAAATGGTAGCAATCTCATTGGAGATGAAAACTGGTTGCGACAAGTAAATGGGTGCAAAACTACTTTTTTTAGAGTCAATCCCATAGGAAATTAGAGAATCCCATAGGAATTAAACTAACATTGACTGCACTAAGTATACTGAATCTTGACTGGTCAAATAGTGTTCCCATTAGAATAGGTAATAAATTTTTACGATAATCATGTTGGTTATTTTTCTTACAAGACAAGAAAACACCAATTAACAAGGTTTGTACAACCTTCTTCACTTTTAGTTTTAATAAATTAGGAGGGTGTTCCTAATCAACAATACCTAATGATATATTCACATATATTTGATAGGGTATTGCTTGAAAAATGACGTTTTCACCAAATCATGCCAAGAAACATGAAATATTACACAAAAATGGCTCAGACCTGGACAAATTTCCCTGATTAGCAATGGAGAACATAATAATTACAATAATTTACAAAGAAAGACAAAACATAATGTTAGGAATAACAGTCCACAATCACAACTGAGAAGGGGGGTGAATCATTTGTGATACAAAATATTAAACTTTAAGCTTTATAAACCAAAACTTCAATGCAAATGATAACACAGTAAATGCCAACACAATAGCACAATACTTTTGTCCAGGAAACCCTACTAAAGTTAAAACCCCGGTGGGAATTAGCACCCAAAAATTATGTACTAGGAGTGTAGTATCTTTGTTAAAATATTTATCCCTATTAGGAGCTTATTACAACATTACAGTACATAGTCCATGTTAAAGGACAAACCCTATTAGGATTCAAGAGTAACAGTGGGCTCACTGCATAAGAACACTGCCCAAAGAAGGTTAAGGCCACCGTCAAGGATTAACAATCCGAATAAGAGTATATAGATAAATATACAATCCATTGAACTATCTGATAGAAACTATCTTTGCTTGGTCAATTCCAATGAGGTATTACAATCATAAACTCTACTCTACATCCAGCAGCCAAACAAGCCTCACAGCTTCCACACTTCTCTACCTTTTTTTAATCTCTAGCACATTTAAAAAAAAAATATCTCTCATATATACCCTATTACAATAATTGATTAGGTTGGCCAATTAAGCTTTCCCAATGTATAAATAATTGATTAGGTCGGCCACTTAAGGCTTTCCAATATACAAATAATTATTTAACCGCTTGCTAAGATACACAAGGCACCTTAAACAAGTAAAAATAAATTACAATACATCAGATATACTCCAAGATCTGCAATCCATGCTCACAATCCATAATACATGCTACATCTATGAATTCAGCCACCAAATAGGTATCCTCTAGAATACACGCTACATCTATGAATTCAACCACCAAAAAGGTATCCCCTAGAATACACGCCACAATTGATGTCACCAACATGTTCATGGCTATTAATCAATATCCAAAATTATTCAATGTGTCCTCTGTCATCCCTTAAGCTCACCTTACCTGAAACATCTTCGCTTGTAAGATATACCCAAAACACATATACCTTATTTGTAAAGCATCATTGTCATAGTCTAAAAACCAATCTTCACTAAAACATCTGTAACATCACCAATATGAAATATTAAGCCAAGAAACCTTAGGAATAAGGTCATCACACATCCTTCTTCATATTATTATCTTTGATCATTCCGATTCATCCGTACAGTGTCTCTACACTTCTATTAGTTATCATAACTACTCTGTTCTCTCCACACAAACATATGTTGACATTAGTGACAAAACATGAATATCAACAACATAAATAGTACCCAAATCTGATATCATCCAACAATCTCCCCCTTTGGAATTGATGGCAACATATGGGAAAGTCCATCAATCCAAAAAGTACTCTCTCAATACAATCTTCTCAATATCCTTAGCACAAATCTCCCCAAAATAGTAGGGATTTTAACATAGAATCTTTGCCCCTTTTGAAGCAATGGAAAAGGGTGCCATAAATCTTGTGTAATATTCTATAAGGTGTAGCTTTTTTCAAATCTTCAGGTCTAATAGCCAGGTGCAAAATCACCCAAATGTGCTCCATAGTTTTCCTACGATCACTCCCCCTAAGGAGTAGATCCATACATCAAGTATAGAAAATGATATAACTCTGAAAGCCACTGGATTGATGCAGTTATGCATTAATTAATTACCACTGGGAGGGGCTCTCACCCCAAGCATGCTTCTGAGATATTCAAAAGTGTCTTTTGGAAATTTTTTTGTAAATATATCTGCTATCTGTTCCTTTGTGCTAATATACTCTAGTCTAATCTGTTTCTCTGTTACTTTCTTCCTCAAGAAAGGATACTTAATAGAAATATGTTTAGTGTTTGAATACATTATAGGATTCTTCAACATATTCACTGTTCTAGTGTTATCACAGTGGATAACCATTGGCTCTTCAAAAATTATTCCAATGTCCTTCAACATCTGTTTCATCCAAACAACTTGTGTACAATTTATTGTAGCAGCAACACACTCTGATTCAGCAGTAGACTGAGAAATATAGTCTTTCTTCTTGCTTAACCAAGAAACCAACCTTTTCCCAATGAAAAATTCTCCACCACTTGTACTCTTTCTATCATCCACATTACCTTCCCAATCAACATCAGTGTAAGAATGTAAAATAATGTCATCTAATTTTTCATACCACAATCCATTTTCTATTGTTCCTTTCAAGTATCTAAAAATTCTTTTCACAGTAGCAAGGTGTGTCTCTTTAGGATCTTCTTGATATCTTGCCATAATTCCAACTGCATTAGAGGTATCTGGTCTGGTGTGAGTTATATATTGAAGACCACCAATCATCGATCTGTACTTTTTCTGAAAAACACTTTGAGTCTCATCATTACTAGTCAATTTGTATCTAGTCACCATGGGTATCCCAATAGGTTCACAATCTTCCATTCCAAAATTCATCAACATTTCCTTAAGATACTTGGTCTGAGATATAAAAATATCATTCTTACTATGTGTGTGAGATTACACCTTCATGAAATTAGGATCAATAACAACTCTATGGAAAAAAAATACAATTTAATTTAAGAATTGAAGTTAAATCCATGACATCTCATGGTTCTCTATCTAAGCTTTGTTAAGAGAGATCTCAGCCTTAATCTCTCTCAAGGACAATCCTAGAATGAGAAAATTTGATAAATGTGCTCTAAGCTAGCTCAAATGCTTAAATATGTGTGTGCTTTCCATTCAAATGCTCATGATTCATGCTATGAAATCAACAAATGCTTCTCAAAATGATGCTCAAAATGCTATGCAAATGCTGAAATACTATCAAATGCTCTCAAATGCTCTCCAAATGCCTATAATAAGGATGCTTTGCTCTTGAATTTCTTGGATCCCAAATACAAAGAAAATGGCTTGTATTGATAGAAATTTCCCAAGGGTAGGGGGTAGAGTGAATTGATCATGGTCAAGTCTTGGTTGAGTAAAAAGCTTTGAGGTGATTTCAAATGGAGGGAAATTTAAATGGTTGTCCTCAAAGGGTGAGACAAGAAGACAAGATCCTCAACTCTCATTGGTTGATCATTTTGAGTTGAAAGAAATTAGGAATTATTTAATTCAATCATTTAATTAATTTAGCCATGTAAGGGTTAATGGGTTGGATTTGATTTTTGATTTAAACTATACAATTAATTGATTAAAATCAATTGCATAATTTGATTAATCCCTTTTAGGCTTAAATTTAATTATTTGATTTCATGACTATTTAATCCTTTGATTTAATTTGATTTTTGTCCACTTTGCTTGATAAATGTCCATTTGATTTGATTTTGATCCCTTTTAATGCATTTTGATGAGATTTGGGGCAATTGGATGAGATTTATAAATTTGATGTTTAAGATACACCAGGTCAAATTTAGGTGTCTACAAATGCCCCTCTTTGAATTGATGTGTGAAGCGCATTGATTCAAAGAAAACTTGATGTCTTGATCATTGATTTGATACTGATGTCTGATTGATGCAAAACCTAATATTGATTTGATGGAAAACCTTGATATGAAACCCTGATGTGAAACTTGATGCGAAACCCTGATGTGAAACTTGATTTGATGCCCCACTGATAAAAGTTTGAATTTTTAATGCCCCAGATTTGATATAAGATATGATGTGAATTCTAAGTTTGATGATATGATGATGCCCCCTCAGAAATGAAAGCATATTGATCTCAGATGTGAAAAATTTGATGAACACTGCTGCTAGAATAGATCCAAGATGATTGCATTTTTGATAAACAATGATGCTGAAAAGATGTCAAACAAATGCCCCAGTGTGAAGAATATGTAGATTTGGTCTGACTGGGTCAAAAATCTCACAAAATTAGGGTAAAATAGCTTAAATAGGTTGAAAAACCCAAATTTACTATTCATTTTCACTTTTCGTTGTTGATATTTTTCTCTGATCTTGTGACGATTGACAGCGATGGTGGTCTCTATTCAAGAGCATCGGTTCGAGCAAGCATGCTGATATCAGAGACCTCCTAACTACAGGTCTCCGGTGAGTGGTTAAAACATTCCTAGTGTATTTATTGCTCATTAAATAGCATTAATTGCATGTTTTTAATGCTTTCTAGATAGAAAATTGTGAAATGTCACGTAGGATAGTTAAAAAGCTGCCTAGAGTAGGGAAAAAAAGTTGGCTCCGCGCGTTTAAGAGCCGCTTTGGAGAAATCCACAGCCACCTAGGATGTAGGGAAAAATGTGAAACCTAAAAGTTAAACACCGCCTAGGAAACCCTATAATTTTAAGGCCACCTAGGAAAATTAAAAAGATGCGTAGGAATTTAAAAGGTCGCCTGTTAAGAAAAGCGCCACCTCCAATGAGTAAAGTGCCTCATATAAGATTTTTAACGCCGTAGGGATTAAATAGCTACGTACACTTATTAAAGTGTCACGTACCATAAAGATTGAAAAACTAAGATAAAATAGATGAATTGCCTTTGATCAATTGTCTAGATAACTCAATTGAATTCCAAGCTAGAAAATGTACGTCCATAATGTCACTTAGTGTTTAGGATATGAGAAAAATCATATTGATGAATGTTTGATATGCCAATTAGATTGATTAAAATGATGCTAAATTAATCCCTTCTCAAGATCTAGAGGTTAGGAACAATAGGTTGATGTGCTCAAAATAGAGAAAGGATAGATTTAATGTGTTTGATTGACTTAGAATGATCCACCAATAGAAAGACTAATATGATTTACTTTGTTTCAAAATGTAGGAACATTACCATAAGTTGTGGGTATGGGGTGTTGTGTCTTGGATTTTTTATTTGGTTGATGAACTCACGCCTCCTAAGCAATAGACTATCGAGACATGTGGTCTCAGTTTCCTTCTCGATCTCCCTTGATTTCAGCTGAACCGAGGTCTTTTGATAGCTATGGTAGAGAAATGGCACTCTGACCATAATACATTCCATCTACCCCTTGGTGAGATGACTATCGCGCCCAAGGGTGTATATAGATTATTGAGGATCCTGACTCATAGAGAGCGGGTATATTATGACTCAGTTTATGATAGCAGCGTATGTTGATGGGTGTCTGGAGACAACACCATTGCTGATGATTACATTACTTGGGCATAGTTTGCTTCATTTCCTACTTTTCCAGCATTGTTAGGAGTAGTGATCGAAGGATTACTACTTCTATATAGGAGAGGTTGTGGCTTTATGGTAAAATGGGGCCATATACTAGAGGATTTTATTGCACATCCTCAGAGATTCAACTGGGTTTCTTGCGTATTAGCCCAGCTATATCATGATTTACATGAGGTCATTTACAGATGTAGTGTATCTCTCTCAGTAGGTGCAGTTTTGTTATAGTTGTGGACTTGGGAGCATATCCCTATCACCAGAACAGTCTAAGCATGAGTGCAGGCCCGAGGTTATCCGTATGCATTTTTGTATGATGGCATGGTTGTCCAGCATCGTCTGGGCAAGGTTGAGTTCTGGCATCGCACTATTGATAACATTGATCAGGTCATCTAGAGACCATATTTTCTCTGCGAGAGTTGGTGAGAGGATGATGATGATTTATCATATATGTTTTCCCCTTAGCAGATGATTGGGCGATCACCACTATGTATCGAGAGATTTTTCTTTGGGAGAGTGCTTTGTCAGTATGGCCGGGTACAGGACATGCCCCAGGGTATGGCACTTTATGCGAGAGTACAGGCAGAGAGATCTATGTGGGGAGCACAGGTTGACTATCAGTTGGCCTGTTTACAGATTAATCAGCTTGGATATGTTAGTTTGGATATGATGATGCATGTAGCTGATGTTGGGATGTTTGTCGAGTATTGAGAGTGGCTCTTACGACATTGCTTTGTTAGATTCACAGATCTGGTAGAGCCTATTCCTGATGTTGATGAGCTTTCTGATGACGATGAAGATGATGACAATGATGGTGAGGATGGAGATGATGATGATGATGGTGACGATGGTAGGAGACCTTGGAGATAGAGAGTTCAGAGGGCACCTAGGGCTCCTAGAGTACAGAGAGTTGCAGGACCTCAGATGTGAGGTGGTCATGTTAGGGGTTGAGGTGGTGGATTTAGGCAGCCTAGCTAGAGACTAGTGCAGGCACAGGTACCTCCATAGAGACAGACTCCTGACAGAGTTGGTATAGAGTGGGCTAGGAAGAGACAGAGATGTGTCCAGGTGGCTAGATAGGTTCTATTATAGGGACAGGTTCTGTAGAGACCTCCATCTCCACAAAGATAGGTTCCTTAGATTGATCCACAGAGTAGCATGACATCGGTGATACCATAGGTTCCATTAGTGCCACAGGAACCTTAGGCCCCTCTAGCATCACAGACACCTCTAGTTCCTCCTATTGTGGACAGCTTAGTTCAAGATGTTTGAGGATTACATGCAGGGATGACTATAGTGACAGGTCGATTAGACCAGGTTACGACTATGTTGCAATAATTTTTGGCTATGTTAGTGCAGTTACCTACCAGTGCTAGTAATAGTCAAGCACAAACTTCTACATAGGATAGATTAGGTGACAGGAATCTTGATGGTGCAAGGGGTTTAGGTACTGGTATTGCGGGAGATGGATCAGGAGCCCCTGTTGGGTTATGAGATAGCAAGAGATCTATGATATCTGGATATTGTATTGATGTATCATTTGATTATTGATCAGGACTTGGTGATATATGGATCATTTGTTGATGTACCTTTGATGTATAGATTTGTGTTATAGACATTGATGATGAACATTTATCTATGATGATCTTTGATTCCCATTTTGATGATGATGTTATGAGATTTCTTTTATGCATATCTACATGCTTCTATGATGCATTTATTTCTATTATGCTATGGATGCAATGTCTTAGAGTAGGACATAGATAAATGGATGCAAATGATGTTAATGCAACTTAA